>JARTUT010000060.1:0-145282 GCA_030674115.1 Micraspis discolor | reverse complement strand
AATACCTGCTCCAGATTATAAAACATATCATAAGCACTTTCCATGTTTCTTATGTATTCCAAATGTGTGTCTGCTACTCCTCCAATTAAAATGGCTTGGGCTTTGGCTTCCCCGATTTCATTTTCTTCGTTCAGACTATAATCTTTATTGAGAACTGCTTCTACAACTCCATTGTCCTGCAGGATACTTTTGATTCGAAACTCCCATGCTGAAAAGTTATTTCCAGAGAATGGGGTTAGGTTGTATTTTTCCTTCGTAGTCATTTTTCATAAACCACGGTCTGCTACCACTGTTAAAATAAAATGTGTTTTTGGTTTGAGACCTTTGTTATCGATAACTAATTCACTTAACAGGGTTGAAGGTCAGGATTGTTGAAATAAAAACCAATTCTCAGACCATTGCCGACATGTTTCGATTTTACTCTAAAATCTTCTTCAGGGCTCTAAAATGAATTACAAGATTGTTTAATTAATAACATCTATAAATACAATGTGTTGGAACATGCAATGAGACAATACATCAGTACAACAAATGAATGAAAATCACATTGAATTGTATATTTCATAACTTTCATGATTTTGACTAGAAAACCACAAAAAGACTGTAAGTAGCTATTTCCTTGTTAATTTTAAAGCAAATGCCTGTATACTGAGCTGAATTATATTCGATGTTTTTGTCAATTTCGTATTTTCAATTTGGAATTTATCTACGCATTTTAATATACAGATGTCAATGTGATTTTCATTCATTTGTTGTACTGATGTATTGTCTCATTGCATGTTCCAACACATTGTATTTATAGATGTTATTAATTAAACAATCTTGTAATTCATTTTAGAGCCCTGAAGAAGATTTTAGAGTAAAATCGAAACATGTCGGCAATGGTCTGAGAATTGGTTTTTATTTCAACAATCCTGACCTTCAACCCTGTTGTTAAAATAAAAGTCAGACTAACTTTTCATGGTTTATTTCTACTATCTCCTTGGTATTCCAATACAATACAATACACAATGACTACTATTTAACTTAACACATTGTACATTCTTAACTCATCTCTTCTTCTAGAATCTTCTATCATAGAACACATATATTAATATTTAGGTTAGGTCACAGAACAGAAAAATTATTCTTATAACAATTTAGTGAGATTGCTTACAACATTACTTTTAACAGTTTTTGCATTATAAAATGACTAGTATTTATATCACAACAGGTATAAGCCAGGTGATATCTAGATATCACATTGAACCGAAGGATAAAATCTGATTTCATTGTTATATTCAGAATCATGAATAATTTTACGATTCATCCGATTTGATTTCCATGGTACTGTACCACGTCCCTAAGAGGACGTTCAGAAATAAAAATTACTGGTTTAAGGAAGATTTAAGACGAACCTGGGCAGGAATTCGCCTATCATGAGAATGTGTAATTTATTTAATCAGTATTGTAAGGATTTAGATCCATTTAATGTAAATTTGAAATCATTCAAAAGGAGTATCGGGGAAATTTTCCTTTGATAATTATTTTGTTCTTTCATATTACATTGACACTTTGTAAACCATAGGAATTAAAATTTAGTTGTTTATGTGTATCAGAGGATATTTTTTTGGGAGTATTCCTGTTTGATCCCAAAATTGAACTAATAAATAAAAAACTACACATACATGCAGACGACTATTGTAATAGGATATAACGTTACGCTAATTCTGCATGTCAGCAAATTTGTTAGAGGCGCGCCTGAACGTCGAGCAGCATTTTTCATTTATTTAATTCATTTTTATTCTGACTGTAAAAGAGTAAACTTGCTTCTAACAAATAAATGTGTGTTTTTTTAAATGTGATTTTTGTGTGGAATTTCAATATCATATATGTGGTATTTGCTATTGATGGATATTGGAAGGAAGGCTAGAAGCTTTTCTTATGACACAGTGATAATGTACAAAGATGACGATTAGGAGAAACTCAAGAGGAAAACTGAAAATGGTCTACAGAGTAAAAGGAAACCAATGGTTCGAGAAGAATAAGCCCACCATAAATTTCCAGAAAATCAAGTATTTGTCATTTGCCTCTTATGAGTTGGGGCTCCCACCCATGGAAAAACTACAGATAAACAAAAATATTTCAATTCCAGAGAGAGACCAATCAAATCAAATATCTATGAATTACAATCAATAGGCATTTGAGGTGATAAGCATATTGAAATATTGGTGGACTAGTAAGCGGGTAGATCAATAGGCCCATGGATCAATATAGACCATAGATCATAATGGACCATAGATCAATATAGACCATAGATCAATATAGACCATAGATCAATATAGACCATAGATCAATATAGACCATAGATCAATATAGACCACAGATCAATAGGGCCCATACATCAATGAAGAGCGCAGAAACACAAAACATGTCAAAAACCCGTTGAAAGCCAATAAACATGAAAGTACTGGAAAAACACGAAGAAACGCAAAAAACACGGATGAATCCGAAGAAACACGAAAGAAACCGAAGTTACACGAAAGAAACCGAAATTACACGAAACAACGCTAGAGAACACGAAAGAACCCCAAGTAACACAAATAATCCAAAGGAACTTGAAAAAAACCCGAAAGAATACATATAACTTGAAAGCGCGCAAAAAAACTCGAAGTCACGCGACACACCCCAGAGAAACACAAAAAAATGCATGTAAATGCATTGCATTGTAAATTGCACACCCCGTATATCACCCGATCGTAAACTCATTGTAAATTGCACCTTCTGTATGACATTTTATCGAAATCAGCAAAATAACTTGTAAATTGCACACCCCGTATATCACATGATCGCAAATTCATTGTAATTCGCACACCCTGTATTTTATCGAAATTAGATCCCATACGCGAAAAACATGAAGAAAAATGCATATGGGACACCCACTATATAATCGATTCGTAGTGGGTGCTTTTTCCATAAAAATGCAGAAGGAAACACTCTCGAAGAAAGACTCTAGTGACAGTCAGTGCTTCCAAAGTGCACAGCTCGTATATCAATCGATCGCAATCGGTGCATTCCACAAAGGTAGTATAAGCATTATTCGATAAAGCTTCCATGTAACACCTTGTATATGAATCGAAAATAATTTTTCCATAAAAATAAACCCAAAGAATATCGTTTCAACTCCATCAATTTCACAAAGGTAAAATGAAAATTATTCGAAAAAGTCTGAACGTGTATTCATGAACAGAGTGCTCAGCCGTTTTTCCCTGAATAAACTAAGTGTGTCGGATTTTGACATAGAGTATCATAAGTTGGGTCCGAGTTCGGAGAGGGCAATGAATTCGAGCGCAAATAGAGTCGAAAATAACGATTTTCAAACGCATATTTGAGGTGTTTTTCTTGCGATTCGTGAATCGCGGGTGATATCTAGAGATTCGGAATCTCCTGTAGATTCTTATTCGAGTGCTTGGAAGGCGCCAAAAATCTTCCACCGCCCATATCGAGCGAAAAATTGATGCCGTATTTTCAAATTTGGAGCTCGCGTTCGGCTATCATCGGAATCGTATGAGAAATTGTGACATTTTGCCTCATTTTACCGTAAAAATTGCCGAATTTGGAATGAAAAATTCGCGGCCTTATCTCGCTACTTGGATATGAAAATTGGTACCCAGAGATGGGGAATTTCCTCAAGTTTCATTTTCTACCGCCGAAAATGCGTTTAGAGGCTCGTAGAGCCCGCACGAATCGAAAGCATCATGGGTGATTTTGACGTTTCGCGGGGCTGGCGAAACTAAAAATTGCCGTTTTACTTACGGGATTTTAGCCTAGAAATAGGGGGGCTCCGGAGTTCTAATGGGTTCTAAGGAAACCGGACGTCCTCGCTCTCGGAATATGTGGCGAGTCTGGGACGCTGGGCGTTTCGGCTTCGGAGCCTATTTCCTTTTTTCTGAGGCACTTTCGCGAAAAACGTCGTTTTCGCGTTTTCTTTCGAAAATTTCGGGCGCTTTAAGAGCGCCTGGGTTTGGGGGTCGCTTCTCCTAGAAGAGGATACGCCTTTTCGATTTTTTCAAGATTACCTCACGAGCATCCCTGCGGGCCGCTCTGAAAGCTACTCTTTCTGGGTCCCTCACGGGATCACCTGTCAAAATTTTCTCTGGTCCCCGATCTTATTACTATATTATATAGAAGAAGAAGAAAACTTAGATGTACCTGCTTTCTAAATTAATAAATCTCAAAAAGTTCTTAGATATAGCTAATTTAAAAATATTATATTCGGCCTAGTCTTAGTCACAGAAAGGATATGGAATAACGGTATGAGGAGAAGCATAAAACTGTCATATAAGAAGGATGGATGTTTTACAGACATGGTTGCTTCGAAATGTATATGGTAAACCTCTCTTGTTTCCATTTAATGAGTTGTATGCAATATCCAAGGTCGTGAGCCCCCAACAATTGTTTGTGCTCAGGATCTCGTTGGTCATAGCTTTAAGAAAAATTCAAATAAGGACATCTGATTGCACATACGAGAGCCGTTCAGAAACTAACCTCCGGTTAATTGAAAAAAATACACCAAGTTAAGTAAAAATATTTTAATATATACATCTTACAACTACATCTTTGCACTATTTTTCGACATAGTCCACATTACGATTGAGGCACTTATCGTATCTCTTCACAAGCTTTGAAATTCCTTCTGCATAAAAATCACCCGCTTGTGCCTTGAGCCAGCCTGTGACCGCATCTTTGAGCTCTTCGTAGACAACTCCGCCATTGTGAAACGTCGATTTTCACGAACTTTAGCATCAACTGTCTGAACGAGTTCGTCAGTCACCAATGATGGTCTACCACTCCTCTCTTCATCATGAACGTTTTCTCGTCCACTTTTTAATAAACGTACCCATTCACGGACAACTCCTTCACTCACAAATTTTGGTTCGTACACGGCACAAAGCTCACGATGAATAGCTGCTCCAGAGTATCCTTTGGCTGTAAAAAACCTTATAACAACACGCACCTCACATTTGGCGGGATTTTCTATTGCAGCACACATTTCAAACTGCCACAAAAACTAAACTAGCGCAGGTACGATGTTCACTCGACTACGGCTTGATGCCGACTGACCTGCTGAGCGCGTGAATGCACAGATGGCGCGCTACTCCCCCCCACTACCCGCACTGTGACCAATCGGAGGTTAGTTTCTGAATGGCCCTCGTATATGACAAAAACTAATTTAGACCTATTTTTCACACCTAGAGCAGAGAAAAGTATTGGCCAGAGATACTGTACATACCTGGCACCTCGACTGTATGCAAATATTCATCACTTGAGAACCATACGAAATAAGAGAAAGTTGAAAATTATTTTGAAGATTTGAGTTCTAGAAAAGGGACGGGGCATACTTGGATCGACCAAAACTGAAAGTCTGCAAAAATATCTTGACTCCGTGATTTCAATACTACGGTAGATACCATACTATTTCACTTCCCTAGTCAAGGCTAAATTGATCTTATTTCTTTATGCAAGGGTGAAAGAAACAAATGTTATATTATTTAGGTTGTATTAGTGGTTAATTATGATTGCACATTTACATAATTATCACGTACAGGCTAACGCTTGTGTCATCTGTTAATTACTGTAACTTAGCAGAATGAACTATTATTATTCCATGCAACGTAGCCATTGTTTCTTTGTATGACCTCGAAACGAAATCAAGAGTGTAGAGATGACCTAACAAGAATACTAAAGCTGGTTACAGATTACTGATTTTACTTCGACTTTGTTTGCTATGATAATTAAAGTTACAGAATCCCGCCACTGGGAGATCAAACAGTCTTGCACACGCAAAGGGTGTTTACCTAGTTTTAGCGATCGTTCTTTCTTTTCCCTGAGTTTTCTCCTCCACAACTCAACAGTGATTTAATACTTGATTATTCTAATCGCTAGAGTTTTCTGATCACATTGTGAATATAACTTCAACATTAGAATTCTTTCTGTATAGCATGAAACGAACGTGTCCTTTCAGACATGCATTAAATGAAGATCAACTAACTGCAAAATTGTACAGGTTAAATCAAACACCAAATATTTTTAGACAGAATATATATAATTATTTGTCACCTCAGAACATGTAATCAATTTTTGTTATATGGGTACAATCCCTGGAAAGCTGCTGAATCCTGAGGAACTTCATCATCACTCTCAGATTCACCATCAGATTCGAAAGTGTTGTCAGGAATATCATACAAACGTATCATAGGCTTGTTGGGGTCCTTCATGATGAGGTACTTTCCGTCTTTCTGTTTCATTATGATGTCAATAATACATCTGGAAGATTAATATAATAATTAAATTTATAAAAAGAATTTGCAACTCTGTACAGGGTGGCCATATTTCGATGTTATAGCACTACAATATTTAATCCAAAGGAGATAGACAAAATCTGATAGCCTCTTCTCGTTCTCTTTTTCTGAGAAAATAACAAGAGCATTATTCATGTTTGCCTACCTTTATGTCTCCGCTAATACTGATGGTAGAGCTCTGAAATTAAAACATCAAACAGTCACTTTTTACGTAGAATTCAGATGCGTGCTTCTCCTTTTTGAGCCATTTTTAATTACGATGCTTTCAGAAAATGACACAAAAATATAGTGTTCCTATTTAAAAAACATAACCTTGGGTCACAACTTCGTAATTAAAAATGGTACAGAAAAGAGAAGCACGCCAATGCATTCTACGTAAAAAAGTGCCTGTACAATGTTTTAATTTCAGAGCTCTACCATGAGTATTAGCGAAGAGGATTTGTTAAGTTTACCTTGACGTTGTTATCTGATACAAGTTTTCGTCTAGAATTGTTCGTCAGCTATGACTGATGTTAGTTTGTAATTTGTTACACTGTGTATGGTGCTGGTTTTGGAATTGTTTGTGTTGTATTATTTTCATTAGATTCTTCAGACAGAAATGCAAATCTGTTCTATGTGCTTATTGATGGATTCCCAATAATTTCAGGCGAAAGAGATGAAAATTTTACTAATGAAACACTGTTTTCTGGTGAATTATTGGATTTTGATGACGAGTCCATGGTTTTTAGTAGTTGTCCAGAGGACAACTAATATTCATTGCAGAAAATTTGTTATATTTTGATGAAACAGAAACGGTATTAAAATGTGTTGTTTAAGTTCGCAGAGATAAGAGGTCTCGTCGACCAATATATCGGGTTTTCCAATGGGGACTTGACAACTTCAAATTTAATTTGTGAATGCACCCTTAGACCAATCATCGAACTGTCAACCTCAATCCATTCAGTAAAGTGAACATTTTCATTATGGTGAAGTACACGAACGAACAACGTTTGCAAGTTAAAAAATTTACTAGCGAAATTAGAAGTCGGTGACCGCAACTTCAAGAGCCTAACTCCAATTTTCGGTCGTAATTCGCGCCCTAGTAGGCAGGCAATCTCAAGTTTGGTACAAAAATTAGAGTCCTCACATTCGCTGTTGGATGTTGTTGTGCCAGTGAGACAAAGGACCGGTCGCAGTAACGAAAACATCGCTGCCGTTCGGGCCTCCGTAGCCGACGAGCCAAATCAGTCAATTTCACGGCGTTCTCAAGAATTGGGCATCCGTCAGACCACTCTATGGCGAATTTTGCGTAAGGATCTTGGTTTACACCCGTACAAGATCAAGTTGACTCAAGAATTGAAGCCGTTGGACCATTAGAAGCGACGTATGGACATTCATGATTTTCATCGAAAAATCATCTTCAGTGATGAAGCTCATTTTTGGCTTAATGGCTTTGTCAATAAGCAAAATAAGCGTTAGTGGACAGGCAGCAATCCACACGTGATTCACGAGACTTAATTGCATCCCCAAAAAATCAAGGTTTGGTGCGGTGTTCACGACGGCGGCATCATTCGACCGTATTTTTTTGTTGATGTCAACAATCGTCATGTTACGGTCAATGGCGACCGCTGACGCGCCATGATAACGAATTTTTTTTTGGGTCTTCTTGCAAGGTATGGACTTGGCCAACATGTGGTTTCAACCGGACGGAGCCACTAGCCACACAGCACACGTAACAAACGGTTTATTGAAGTAGAAATTTGATGAGCGTGTAATTTCGAGAAAAAGGCCCCGTCGATTGGCCGCCTCGTATGTGCAATTTGACGCCTCTGGACTATTTTCTTTAGGGCTACGTCAACAAGCGCCGACGACATTGCAAGAGCTCAGAGACAACATTGAACACAAAATAGCGACCGTTTCGGCTGAAATGTGTGACGGAAACATCGAACATTGGATCCAGAGAATCGACTTTTGCAAATGGGCCGGTCGTGGCCATATGAACGAAGTCGAATTCCATTCATAAATGTTATGTTGGTACTTCAAGCCTATAATAAAGTTTTTGAAATATCTCAAATGGTTTGTGTTTTATCTAGATTCAAAGTTGATCAAGTACCTATTGGAAAACCCTTTAGATATACTCGCGACTGCAACTGTCGAACGACTTTGTTAAACATATCAGAAATAAACATAGTTGTGGAATAGACTAGGTGTCAAACAGTGTAATTAAGAAAACTATTGTTGACATTATCGATCCCTTATTTAGGTAGTGAACAACTCTTTAAGAAAAGGAATTTTTCCACAACGGTTGAAAATAGCACCGATCAAACCAGTCTTCAAGAAATGGAATGTCAATGATTATGGGAATTACACATCGATCAGTTTATTGCCATCATTTTCGAAGATCTTTGAACCAACTCATGGAGTTTCTTATGGACAATGCAATTTCCTCAGAATGCTAACCTGAAAAGCAAATCAGTGAAAACAGCAATATATGATTTTGTGAAGCATCAAGCATTTGAAAATAGAAATCTGGCTTCTGGTTTGTTCATCGATTTAACAGAAAACCAGCACTGAAATGGATAACCTCCTACTTTTGTGAGAGAACGCAACAAGTTGAAATATAATGTGGTACATTCAATCTTTTTCATATTGTACATAAACGATTTTGACGTAAGTGTATATGGAGAAATAATAGAATATCAAGAATAAACTATGCAGATGATACTGAATGCCCTTTTGGTGGAGTGATTGTGGCTGGACTTGAAAATCTTTATGGAAACTATGATTATGGAGGCTAGCAAATGGTTCAACTCGAATTATTTTATATTAAATACAGATAGAATAACTGATTCATATTCAGTCAATATGAACGACATCAGATATGATTTACTAGATAGCACAAAATTTCTGGGAGAATATCTTGACAACAAACTCGATTGGAAAAAACAAATTGCCTATTTGGAAGAACAATTACATCTCACACTGTATACTTTTAGTCACATCAAAATACGTAAATCATTAAGTGCTTAAAACAGTAGACTCAATTTCAGATTTGGAATTATGTTCTATGGATTAGGGAACATATCATCGCTTTGCAGACTTCAGAAGAGAGTTTTGTGTGGTCTGAAGAACAGTGAATCCTGCAGGGTCATTTCAGAAAGAAAGAAATACTTACTTTATATGGTATTTATGCTAAGGAGCGCATCCTTTTATTTCCCAAGAATCGAGAGTGATTTGAGAATTACAAAAATATCAGAGATAAGTATGACACCAGAGGCGCGACATATAAATTACCCAGGTGTACCCTGACTACAACCCAGAAACAAGGAAGAATTTAGAATTATAAAACTGTAAAATCATCCTCATTTACAATGATTAGAAGACTAGAATGTTCAAAAAGAAGCTGTACTGTTATTTAGTACACAAGGAGCCCTACAGTCTAAACCGAAAATTTTGTGAACACAATTTCACTTCATATCTTTTATGTTATTGATATGATATGAAATAAAGGTTATTATGATTATTTATTGGATGAATTTGACTACACTGACCTGACATGAAGTTATTGATGGGTGTCTAATGCAAATAGTCCAAATATTTGGAAATGTTTATGAATTGTACTTTGGTTTGTAGTATACAAAGATTGTTTATTGAACATTTAGTGATATTTTATGTGATTGTATGATGTGTGATGAATGAAAAAATGAATAAAGAACATTTATACAGAAACGAAACATCTGGAAAGTAATAAAAATATTTCAAAGGAGAACTTTCATCACATATGCATATAATAAGACTCCTAAAAAAATTGGTATAAACTCACCTCAAAATACCCCACGCGTTATCCATGTTCAAATTGATTTGAGTAGCAAACTCGTGTGGCTTATATTGCTGAGTTCCCAGGATAACATGCTTACTGCTATTCCTTACATGAGCTCTGGAAACATAACCAAATTTAATCTGATCACTTCCTGCTAAAAGTGCTTGAACTGTCCATTTGGCTAATTTGCAAGCATTATTTCTCAGTTCATTTGCCAACACTGCTCCTCTCTGAGTGTCTAGTTTCTGTCTCCATTCAACACCATTGGCTAATTTGGAGTCCCATTCATTCAAAGCCTTGATGGTCAAAAACTGGAGTTCCCCATTAGGAGTTTGGACCATTGCATCATGCTCACATCTTGATACTAAAACCTGTAATAGATATGCATTATCTCTCATTCCTCGCATTTTTCTAAATTTTACTCACGATTCCGCTACCAAGGTCCCATTTCCTATACCTATAACCAACACTGGCTATTTCCCCTTCCTCCTCGTCGGAAATGAAAGGGTTTGGGTGCTCAAATTTGTATTTTGGTTCTCCGGTACCAGTTCTTAGAACCTAATAAATGGAGTGATTTTAAAAATGAAAGGTTAGTTTGATGATTGAACTCACCTGTTGACTGAAATTGTGGTTAATGAATGTGGCTTCCAGAGCTAAATCTCGGGGAGAGTTCAAAACACTACTGTCATCTTGTGGAGGTTCCACAGATGTCTCATTAACAGTCAACAAATCAAACTCGGTGTTATCTCTTTTGTCAAAGAATAACTTGTCTCCAATCTTCTCAATAACAATATCCCAAGAATAATTGGATCTTGTACAGCACATGATTGTTGCTAAGATGGCATCCGTAGCATAAACATTGCCCTCGGTTTTTGACAGCTTATGGATGACAGGATCATCAGTTGTGGTTACCTTGAATGCAGAAAGAAGCTTTTAAGAAATTCATTCAACAATTCCTTTCAAATAATAATCAATATCTTGAGCGGTAGCTTGTTAAATTTATATTAGGAAATTCAGTCGTATTTCAATAGAAATGACTTTTGGAAATAATTATGGCTGGTCTTCGGTTTATTTAATTTTTGACTAAATCAACTTCAAATCTGAATTTGAGTAACAAGAGTAATCGTTTTATGTATTTTTCATAGACTATATCATTGTAGAGGTTGGTTTAAGTGAGGTGATTGTCTTGTTCTAATGTATGCATTAAAAATTAATTTCTACATTTATACACAGGATGACTGACCGATGGTCGATATATGTGTGAAGTTGGCCAAGCATTTTTCGATTTTCGAAAATTTTTTTGTTGTGCTGTGGTGCATATTTCTGTTGTTCGAATTTTTTTATTTTATGTAGTTTTGAGACTTTTTCATAATAGGCCAGTTCAGCACTTTTCAGAAAATGAAAATGAGGTTTTAACGACTGAAATAAATTGATTTGGCTTTATTCATAAGCTCATGTATTATATGGATGTTAGAGTAGCAGCCGTTGTCCTTCACGAAGCCTTTTTGTCGACAGAATAATGAAATCTGGCTTCTTAGTTGCTTATCTATAAGTCCCCAATATAATCTTTCGATAATCGAGGCTATAGTTATCGGTCTATAAGATTTTACCAATGATGGATCTTTTTTTTCTTTCAGGAGCAGCACTGTACGATTTCTACCCCACAATGATGGAAGAACACCCGAGAAGCTGACAATATTGAAGAGCAAGGTAAGTATTAATTTAGTTGTTTTTGAGGTAAGTTGTTTTTTTGAAATATTGTCCAGACCCGCCGCCCCGTCCTTACATCCTTTTATCCTGAATTGTGCTGTTCGATATTTTGAGACAATTCTTTCAATTTCCCGGAGATTGGAAAATACATAAAAAGTTAGTCCTGCACTTTTGTTTTAGCGCGATCGTTTTAGCAGAACATCGTGCTATCGTTTTGTCCAAATGTCTGTAATTATCGAATATCGAACCGAAAATGGTGTCAATCGATTTGGTTTGACTGATGAAGAATACAGGGTTAAACTTAAGAGTCTTCGTCCGTCCGTATACTCTCATCATCCAAAGGACATGAGCTAGGGTCTTCACATTTTCAGAATAGGTTAACTCTCCAAATATCTTGTTCATGTTCGTTATTAGGCCAAATCCTTCCATTGGTTCAGGAATTATGAGCATCTGAAATTTGGTTTCCTTTATAACTCCTAGAATATCCATCGGATCAAGTTATGACTGGGAAGATGTTGAAACAAATAAGCTTGCAAAATTTCGCAGTAACCGACATGCTATAAATAAAAATTTTTGTTTTCAATACTTCATACCTCATAAAATATCGGACAAAGTTGAAAGAAAATTTGTGCATGTATGGAGGTTGTTGACGAAAAATTTTTGATAATGGAACTCGTGTAGAATTATTATAAATATTATAAATAAATAATAATCATCTGTTATTGTTCTTCCTTCCAACATTTCAATAGACATCTTCTGTCGTTTTCAAGGCAGAAATTAGCTTTTAAAAACGCAGACAAGATCAGAAAATTCTTCAATTTTCAGTAATGAGTGTTAAATTGACAAATCTACGTCAACTAAATAAATTTGGTACTTATCTGTGGTTTGAAGACTTCTTCAAGTTACTCTGAACAATCCTTCTGGAAATTTGGAGGCCTATTGTGCGAAGTAACTTAAAGATATTTTCAAACCACAGATAAGTACCAATTTCAACTAGCTTTAGTAGTTCTGTCAATTCGACACTTATTAGTGAAAATTGAAAAGATATCAGATCTGGTCAGCTTTTTTAAAAGCATATTTCTGCCTTGAAAACGACAGAAGATGTCCGTTAAAAAGTTGGGAACAAGAACAATAAGATCTAAAAATTCCAATAACACAACTCAGTAGGCACGTAGCACAAATGATTCCAGTCATTGATACTCAATTTTCCGAAAAATGCTGGGCTGGCCCATTATAAGAAAAAATTTATGAATCTACATGTAATAAAAAAACAGCACAAAGCAGCACAAGTTTAGCTCAATAATTTGAGTGAGTCTTTGACCACTGCGTTAATTTTAACCATAGGTTCTTGAGATCAAAAGAAACACTTTTTCCCATACCGTTTTTCCATATACAGCTGCGTTAAAAAGTTATAAGCACATGAGTTTTAACGCAGTGGTCAAAGACTCACCCTGTATATGTTATTTGCTTACATTAATTTGAGATGAGTTTAGATGATATGTTCTACATAGTGTTGGGTACCTCTTACAAAAGGCGCCTCATTTGTCCCGTACACGACGGAAATGTAAGAGCGGCTCATTTTTATACAAATGTCCCACTTCGCCTCGATGAGGATCACGCGAGTCACGCGACAAATAGAAAGATGGAGAGGGTACAAAAACGGCAAGACAGAGGTATATGAGGGCTGAGGGGATGTACTAATTCATTGTAGACAGTACACAGATGCCGTAAATTATGGAATTACGGAGGGTTTTATGGCGCGGCGGTGTCTTTGTCATTTGGTCTTACCAATATACCATATAACCATTAATATGATGGGATTTTATGGGAGTTTCTTTGAACTCAAGAGAAAAACAATTTTATTTTCGATGATTGTATGAAAATATTGATTCTTCAGTGAAGGAATAAAACGCTAAGCTTTCGATTATTACTGCTATTCTTGTACCAGTATCTCATCACATTAGTGTTACTTTTCCCGGTTTAAAAATATTGATTATTATTAGGAATTCTGTTCGTTATAGATAAAGAAAAATTAGAAGACATGAAAAATCGAATCGACGAAAAATTGAACGATTTGTTATTATTATCAAAGGGCGAAATATTCAGATTCTTATCAACCAAATTAACACAAATGATAAACTACAAAGATGAAATTTTCGGAATGGTAATACTCAATAAATGACCCTCATAAATGTTATAATTGCGAATTGTGATGAGCCATAAATAAGCAATAAATCTTTTTGGCATAATGAAGTCTCACCAAAATAATTCAGCCCGAAATTACTAGTAATTGGATACATTTTTATAAAAACAGTTTGTTTTAAAACGAACAGGAAAACTGTGTATGATATGAGAGGACGACAATACGACTTCAGACAGGGAAAATCTACAATAATTATGGCATATAAGACACTAAATTCAGTGGTAAAATTGTTAAACAAAAACCATGTAACATCAGGACTTTGCCTCCATCTAACAAAGCCTTTGACAGAGTAAATCATGGGATATTACTGAAGAAAATGGAATAGTATTGCATAAGAAGTGTAGCTCTATGACTTCACACGTCTTATCTCATGGAAGCATTCGAAGAACATCTGAAACAACAAAAGATGGTGAAGGAATAACATTAAATGCCATATATGTAAAAAGGCGTGTACCTCACGGCTCAATACTGGGTCCTCTGTTGTACATTATATACACTAACAATCTGGTTCAGGAAACAGATAGTGACACTGTTATGATGACAGGAAATAATTTCAAGTGACTATATACCGGTACACCGGTAAGTAAATTACTAAAAAGGAATAATAATCCCGAAGAAATATTGTTCCAATGGGGAGTGTTAGGTATGCTGATGATGTTTTTAAGATTTGTGGTAATGCCACTGGATGAATGCAAGAATGATAGAATGAGAAGTCTCACAAACATGGATAACTGGTTCCGATCTAATGAACTGGCAGTGAACATCAAGAGAGAGCAATCAGCAGGCTTTTCAAAAATGGAGACAAACAGCCGAGAATTCTATACTCTACCTTGGAGTTAATATTGACTGCAACTTGAATTGGGAATAACACAACAACAATTTAGTAATTAGTGAAGTAAAATATTGCTATGCCTATCTGTATTCTTGACTTAAGTTTGGGGAGTTTCCGTTGGGGCTGATAGAATATTTAAACTGCTGTAAAAGGTGCCTGGGAACAAACTTCAAGATGAGCCAACAAGAAAGTTGTGAAAATGTTATTATCTAGCATATTTTAACAGTCATCAGCTTGTACCATACATGGTGGGCCATACATTCCACCCCGAATTTTGAGCTTTGGGATAGAAGAACGAAAAAACGCTCATACAGGTCAAATTTTGTTTGAAAGGGGAGACAAATAAGGGTGTTCACATGAGTTTTAATTCACAACCCCTCTTGCCGCAACCCCTAACAGCTCTCATTTTTGAATAGGGAAAATAGTTCGAGCAGCATCTTGTTGATGAAAGGCTTTTCAATTTCCAGCAAGAGTGTTTTTTCTTTCATCGCTTTAATATCACACGCCAAATTTGTATCTTTGAGATACAAAAACACTCAGACTGGTGAAAAAATGAATTCGATATCATTACCTCTCTCGCTACTCTAACAGCAATTATTTCAAATACAACAAAAGCATACAATTTACTTTGTATATATCATTTTTTCACGTTTCAGTTATTGTCTCAGTTCCAGGCATTTTCAACATGTGTTAGACACGCGCGCAGTGATCGAGAAATTGCAAAAAAAAGGCGGCAATAACAGATTTCGTTGTTATTGAGATGGAGAAGCTGTGTGAAAATGAGAATTCATTTAGTTATTTCAGAATTTAATTATATCAGCTTGTGACTTTCAAAATGGGTTGGTTATACCACAGCACAGCGAGTTAAAATAATTTAAATTTTTTTGTGAATAATGAATATGCAAGAAGAACTGCTGCTTTGTTAAAGCAGAGAAATTAGGACCATAATGTAAGTCACACTTACGTCCTGGACTTGGACAGGCAGTTTAGAGAGACAAGCTCAGTTGTTATTTTGCAAAAAAAAAATTTGAATCGAGTCCAAAATGATGATGTGGACACAGGAGTCTTAGCATTTCGTCAATGACCCTACTTTAAGTACGAAAAAATGGAAGACATATTGGGTTTTGTCGTACCATTATTAAAAGGTAACATAACAATAACGAGTTCCATCCATACAAAATAAGTTTGCTTCACGAAAGGAAGGAAGATGACTTTGATCAGTGATTAAAATTTTGCGAAACAATGGGTGATATAATAAAAAATAATCTTGAATTCCTTTTCAATATCTGCTTCTCTGATGAATGCTCTTTCTATTTGAATCGATCTGTAAATCGTCACAATTGTCAATATTGCTCTGATACCAACCCAAGTCTATTTTGAGATTCACACTCAATATGCCCTAGCGTTTTTTCGTTATTCCATCCCAAAACACAAAATTCGGGGTGGAAAGTTATAAATCGCCCACCCTGAATATCAATGTAAAATGTATGAAATATATATTCTTTTGATTTTTGGTGTACAAAATAAGATATATTGTCTATGAAGACTTTAAAACATTGATCTTGAATCATGAGTAAGACATAGCAGGTAAATCTCTCTTCAAATATGGCAGTGCAGTGTTTCAGAAGAAAAGTTTGAATAATTTTATGCTGAGGGGCCTACTACAGTGTCAATGATGTATCTTGGTAAAAATCCTTTGATACTTTAATTATAATTTAATTAAACTAATGAATTGCGATTTATTATTCCATATACATTATAGTTTGCTCTTTTGTGATGTTATCAACAATCTGTATGATTCTAGATGAAATAATTATCTATCTCTGGTAAAATTAATGCAATAGATATATTTAATGAAAGGAATTTGATTTATTCGTAGATGGGTCTGCTTGCAAATTTGTTTTAAATGTATTGAGGGTATCTCAGACTGTTAAGAATACTACATTTTGAAATGGGTCTATCGTAATATTGTGGTCACCATAATACTTTTCATACAAGTAGGTTCGAAATGTCTTGTTTGCTGTTGTTACTTTGAATTCTGTTCTGCCTTTTGCCTAACACTGACCGAACAACTTTTAAGAATCAATGCCAGTTCTAAGCTTCTATATTCATTTAGTCCTCAGCAAAATTGAAAATTTTCCAAACATATATGTAACTAAAGGGAATATTTCTAGTAAAGTTATAGTAGTTAGTAAGGTCATTACTCTCAAGATTGCCAATACTTGATATTTTTATATTGAAATTAATTTGGAATGAATTTGCCAAACATGCTCACTTTTCTATAGTAATTTCTAGTCACATTTAATATCAATCAAAAATTTAAATATTTTTGAGGCTAGATTTACAGACACAGACCACACGATTTCTAGCCACATTAACAGAAAAACTAGAAAAATACTGAAGGTGGCAAAGTTGGTTGGTTCGATACAGCAGCAACAAGTAAAAGACAAACTAGTTTAGGAAAGATCTTGGTAGACTGTGGATAGTTTAGAATAGGTTTCATGGGCTTTTTGCCACGCTAGAGTTGGAGAATAAATCTACTTTTCGCACACCGTCATGTCTTAAATTTGAATTGGTAGAGTTGACTTTTTGACAATTCATAACCATATTGAACAAAAAATTAGAGTGCATCTAAATTCTCATAGTCAGCTCGCTTCAATTTTATCGATTTTTGGATGGACTAAATTAAAATTGAATTTGAAAATATGATTGAAGAAATTGATAAGCAAGAGATTTTTTGATTGATTCACTCACTGTGTGGAAGATTCTGTTGACACTTTGTAAAGGCTTCTCATTCTTTACATTAACTCGGTCATAGGCCTTATCATAATATTCCAATTCACCACATAGCATGATATCCTCACCCTCCTTGATACCAGGTAGTGACAGTTTTCCCAGTCTAGGAAAATCCATTTCCTCAATTGTAACCCAATCTGGCTTCACAGTAACAGAAGCATCCCTTATTTTAATTTGAGGCTAAAATCCACAAAATTATTATGCAGATAAATGAATTAACAATTCTTTGTTTACCCTTCCTTGACCCCACTTCTTTAGTTGGTTTCTCTTATAAGTATCTCGGGCTTTCACACCCTTACCAAGAGCTTGCATTACGCCAGTCTGAGCTCCACCTCTTCCACCACGACCTCTCATATTACGTTGATTTGGACGGAATCTACCTCTCTGATACGGCGGTTTTTGTACACGCGATGTATCAACCAGATGGAAGGTGCTTTCATCCTCCTCATGATAGTAAGCATATTGACTCCCAGAGCCAAATTGGGAAGCATATTTATCTAAAGAAATGAGTTTGTAATAGGTACAAATTACTATTCATAAATGAAATAAACTTGTTCAAAGATACAATATTGAATTAGTTCAACACAGAATGATGAATTGAGGTTATAAAAATTTACAAAGATACACATACTTGCGTATTTTTTATCCTGAAAGTTAGCTCCAGTCCAATCGCATATTTTTCCTAAGCGATCTCCTTTGCTGAAGGGTTGATACGGCATGTCCCGGAATTGAGCAGGCGTTTCACATGGACCCCATCCGGTAGGATTATCCTGAATTAAAGGTGCGATAAATTGGGGCACCTCACCCGTTTGAATATCATTTTTTGACATTTGGAATCGGATTTATTTTACTCTATTTATAACGGTAAGAGTCATACAAATTAAAGGAAGTTCAATAAGTTCTACAAACAACCGTAACGTTGGTTTTTGTTATTGACTGACAGCCGACGGCTCATAGAAAGAAGCGACAGTCGACAAGGTGACAGAAATGACAGTTGAAACCACAGAGCACGAAATGAAACGTTCTAGTAATAATAATTCAATTTGCGGCCGCATTGCGTCTCTGGCTTCTCTAATTTTTGGTTTGTACATAGATTAACAAGATACTTCGGATATTTCCATTATTATTATTATTATTATTATTGTTGCTTTTTGTACAATTTTTATACTACCTTATCCCACAGACCTATCCTGCAAACTTCAAATCTAGCTCATTCCATTCGACAGTAGCACAAAGAAGTTGTACCGGTTTACATGAATCAATTTCAAGCGACACTTTGGTCATTATTTTGGTCTTTATAGTCATTACTGGTCATTCCTGTTCAGCCTTTGATCATACCTTCGATGACCAAGACGAATGGCATAGATTATCGCTTGAATGCACGTAAGATGTCTAACATACTGGTGTATGCACTCCTCCGATTTTGTTTTACAGGTTTGGCGACATGGGGATTCTTTCATTTTCTCTCCGCCAGGTAGAGCTACTCAAATCTATTCGAATGTCAGTTTCTGATTAGAATAAATTAATTATTGCGTTATTCGAAATTTTTGTATAAAAGTGTGTGAAATGTGATTATCCATTTTTTATAATGGGTTTTTATATTTTATGTGGACAGTCTAGTGCTGCGGATGAAAATTCACGAACTTTCAGTGTGCCAAAGGTGGATATAAATGATTTTTTTAATGACTCAAGTGAAATTGTTCTATATCAAGTACCAACTACATATTATGCGTGCGTTTCAAGAATCCTCAAAACATATACGCATTTCAAACACCTATTTTCATAGATATAATTGATCAAGTCAGTTTTTTTTTCTGCTTTTGTCTTTTTATTTGCAGATTTGATGTGGACAACTTGAAGAAGCCTCTGTGTCCATCAATAGAAGACCACTCTTGAAGAAAGAAGTCCCTCAATTATATTTCAGCTTATTTTTGTACTTTCACGCTTAGGCGGGAGCCAGGTTTATTTACTGGTTTATTTTCCGTAGGCTTGTATGTCATACGCTGAATTGTATGGCACCCCGTCACTAACCCCTGCTCTATATGTTTTAATGTTTGCTAACCAAATATTGTGATCCAAAAGTTCAAAAGAATATATGTATATATATTTATTATTTTATTTATTTTATATGTTGAATTAAAACTTTTTGAGAATGAGAATACATATTTTTTCATCATTACAGAAAGAGAGCTCACAAATCACCCATGCCTCCTATAGTAACTACTTTGAACTGGACCTCCCATATCATTCCTTCCCAAGCCCAATAGAGAACATTCCTACTGATATTACAAACCTTTCCCTGCTTATCCAAAAATGATCAGATCAGAAATTAATAAAATACACATAAATGAGAATCAACTTACCATAAATCAGGCTTGTAAAATCTTTATAGGATAATACTGAAAACATTTATGTTCGAGCAAGAGACCATGTATTAGTGAGAAAAATCATACTTCAATTTATTAGAAAAAAATGGATAAACCATACTAATTGAAAGCATTACGTGATCACAACTTGCATCACAAGAATATTTAGTTGAAATCCAGTTAATTGGTGACATCCATGAGATATTTGTCTAGTTAATTTTCAGGGGAATAAAATAAATTTCTTTCATTTTTGAGGTTAATTTGATTTAACATTTCAACAGATGTCAAGCGTTTGCGACGTTATGTTATGAATGAATTGCCTTGTGGCTCCCTCATGTGAGTATAAAACTAAACAGTCGCCATGTCCCAAAAAGTAAAATGACGTTTTCATTCAAAATTTGACAAGTGCACACACCAGTATTTTAGACATCTTAAATGCACGTTACCGAGATTTTGGTCATCAGTGTTCGTATTACTTTGCGTTTAAATTTAGAGATTACCCCAATTGCGAAACAGCTTACTGAAAAGATTACCTGCTTACATGAATATTCAATAATCTCGATAATACCGAATTCTATTAACTTAAACTGTCCAAAATCATTTGATTCTATCCAAAAACTTACAAAATTTTCATTCATCAAATGCACTCTGGAAGTTTCTGATTCCGTTCGACAGTTACTTTGCTCACGGGCAGAATCTATTTTAGTATGGATTTTTATCAAAGAGATAAACGAAGTTTTGCCCAAAAATTGCAGACATTTTGGGCTTTGTATTAAGGTGAACAAGAGCGCAAAAAAAGAGTGTTAATATAGGTAGGCCTTTAAAATATAGATTGGGGTAATAAGAGCTGGTAATGGTCCTCTGAATATTTTATTAAAAAAATTAGGAAACACTGACGTGAGGTCAGATAACTTTAGCGCTCTTTTTAAGCTACTATACCTTGAACATGTTCTATTAATACTTCTTTTCAAAATTTTACGATGAAACACACCCTCAGACGGTAATAATTATGTCTAACTTTATGAAAAAAGAATGTATTGTTTTACTGATACAGCCCTATTGCAGTACATCTAATAATAAAACATTCAATTGGACAATAGTATATTATATACCGTGAGACTGAAGTAGTACATTTAATCCCGAAGGTAAAGTTTATGGCCCGACCGCAGGGAGGGCCATAATTTACCTGAAGGATTAAATGTACTTCAGTCGCAAGGTATATACGATACTTTTCGTACTTCCGGTATGATTTTATTAATCATTTCAATAATTTCAATCAGTTTTTTCTCTCTTCAACTCATTTAATAAACTGTCTTTAAAATAAGTTACCATAGTAACATTGCGTTGTGACAATTATAATTTAGAAACATTGTCATTACTAGTGTCATTGTAAAGAAACATTGTTATTGATAATTATTGGTATCATGAGTGAAGAAGGTGTATCTGATATTGATAAAAGAGCAGCCGAAGTAGGTGAAGAATTGTTACCACCGAAATCTAGTATTACCAGCAAAGCCAAACGAATGCTCTACATGATTCGAAAGAGTTTTGGAAGATGTGACCCTCAGACCTGCAGAATCCTTTATACTACTTTCATTTGACCAATCCTCGAATACGCCGGTCCCGTGTGGGCACCTGTTTAGCGCAGAGATGCCCGTTTACTCGAATCTGTCCAGCGTGGGGCTACTAGGATGTCGTACGGATTTGTGAGACCTCCCTACGAGGAAAGACTATCCGTGATGCACCTCACGTTATTCGAGGCTCGCCGTCTGCGGGGGGACCTGATCACGGCATACAGAGCCTTCCATGGCTTGTTCGGTGTGGATTTGTCATACCTATTCAGCCGTAATCCACTGAATCACTTGCGAGGTCACAATCTGAAGTTGGCGAAGGAGAAGTTCAACACCTCTGGAAGGGAGCACTTTTTATCAAACAGGATTTTTGCTGCGTGGAATGCTCTGCCAGAAGTTGTGGTGAACGCTGCGTCGGTGAATGGGTTCAAGAGTTCTCTGGACCGATGGTTCGCTGGTTTAGTTTCACGTTAATTGTTCTTTGCTTTTTTGTTGTATTCAGTACTGTGACATATATTTCATTGTTAAGTTATTTTGTGAGTTTATAGAATTTATTTCTCAACTCTTCTCAAATTGTAATAATAATAATAACAATAATAATAACTATACGAGCAACAGTACGATGCTTTTAAAAAGTGGTGCCGCTTAAAAAATGTGAGACAACCTACTGAAAATGCGCTGTAAGTCTACTTCAATGATAAATCAAAAGCGGTTTGTGCCTCAACTCTCTGGGCACATTACTCAATGCTGAAATCGGTTATTAACATTAGAGAAGATATTGATATCAGTAAATTTCCAAAATAATTAGCTTTTTTGAAGAGAAGAAATGAGGATTTAAGCCAAAGAAGTCAAGAATTCTCACGTCTGAGCAGGTAGATCAGTTCTTACGGGAGGCTCCGGATGATAAATATTTAATGCTTAAGGTAAATTTGGAAATGTGTTTATATTCAGAAATTTTAAGAAATCAATTTTTTTGTAGGTTGCACTTATTTTGGGCGTTGCGGCAGCTTGTCGTGGAAAAGAGTTGGTTGATTTAGAAATCGACGATGTGAGAGATTTGGGCGATTCCTTCCTAATTGCGATTAGAAACACCAAAAATAAAATTGACCGAAATTTTGTGATCAAAAATTCAGAAAACAGTGCCATCAGTTTTGTGGCGATATTTCGAAAATATGTGGCATTGCGAAAGACAGGTACACCTCATTCAAAATTTTTTGTTCAATACATCAACAAAGAATGTACTACGCGAGTAGTAGGAAAAAACATGTTTGGTACATTTCCACGGCAAATAGCAGCTTTCTTGAAATTAGAAAATGCGACGTCTTATACGGGACATTGTTTTAGACGCACATCTGAGTCTTTGTTAGCTGATTCGGGAGCAACAATAGACGTGCTGAAGAGACATGGAGGATGGAAATCCTCCAACGTGGCCGAGGGATATATTGAATCGTCTATTAAAAATAAACAAAAAATTTCAGATAAAATATTTGGTCAAGTCGCCGGTTCGTCCACTATAGTTATGCCACAGTCCTCATTCTCGCTTCCTGTTTCCTCAGGATCTTCGAAACAAACACAGGTTCAATATGATAAGGACCTATCTGTTACTCGTCAGTTACCTGCTGCATTAACCCAGGAAAGACTGGTCAATATGACGAACTGTCACAATATTAATTTGAATATTAACGTTAATTACCATTCTAATTAATTGTATTTTTCAATAAAATATCCCTTGAATTCGTTTGTTTGTGATTTAATCGTTCCGGGACTTTCGTCAATATTTAATCCCGGAGGGATTAAATGTGACACTTTAGTACCTGTCACAAGGGATGAAGTTGTCACTTTAGGCCCGGAAGTACGAAAAAATATTTATTGCTAAAAAATTAATTGTGTATATATAAAAAGATGCCAGCACAAAAATTAACTTGTGAGGCAATAAAAATTATGAATCAAAAACAATAACAGCCAGTGGAAAAAATATGTTCTATTATTTTGGAGTCGGACAGAGGATATGTAATTTTCGAAATTGCTCGGTTTAATCCTCTTTTTCTGGAACATACTTGATTTTAATTATATAAACTTTTTGTGAGTTTAGGTTTTATTTCAATATGCTTTGAGTTTTCAGATCAAAACGATGATAGGTCTGATTTACAATCACCAAATATCATTTTTGACTACAATATGAAGAAGTCTTGATAATTATGAAATTGTTTTTTTTTCAATAATTTCACTAAGAGGAGTTAATTCCCGTTGAATGTTGTTTGATGATCCCTATATCTTAGGATGATTCCTGTGGTTTCTAAATCATTATCCTCATTATTGTTTCACACAAATGACATTTACATCATTTGAGATTACTGCTTCTTCTTCTCAATTAATTCAGGTTTATCCTAAAAGTCAAATAAAGTTGAACATTCTCTCAACGACTTCAATTTCAATGAATCTTGTTTTAATTATTTTACTCAAATATACCTTCAGTTCCTGACTGATGCAATTTCCATCTTCTCATTTATTCCTTCTGAATATTCTGAACCACTTCATCAATATCGATTCCCAAGCTATTTCCATTTTCTAAGAACTTTACTTCACCATTGCTACATGTTTTTTTTGTGACAAGAGGACGGTTTTTCCGTTATTGGACATCAGGAGGAATCTTATCGTCTATGGTTCCCAATCATTTTCATTGAATTCTTTCTAACCATAAGTTAATAATTAGTTTTCCTATGAATCTGTGAACTCAACAATGACTGAATTATTTTGGAATAAATCTCAAAGTACCTACCTGAATTTTCTTTCATTTCATTAATTTCTTGTTGTGTTTTATGAAATTTCGATAATTGATTATTTTTTTCAATGAAGGATTGAAAATTAGACATTCTCTCGGATCTAACAATAATTGTTTTTCAAGTTTCAAATACCTCAAGGTTTGCTATTGTTTACTATTTTCATATTTATAAGCATCTAACTCTACTTCTTCTAATGACCAGAATCTTAACACAGCTCTGGATCTGGAGCTGTGTGAAGATCCCCACTCCAACAAAAGGCTTATTCATGACGTCACGGATTATGACCAAAGCCGTTTGAATGCGGTCCGTCATGACCAACAATGATCAGAGATGACCGGTCATCTGCAGTCACCCTTGGTCTTTCGCTTGAAATTGATTATGGACTGAAATGATTGCCCGTGGCGCCCTCTAGAAAATACAACTAAGGCGAGCACAAATTTTAATTTATCGTCCCAAAAACATCTGTATACGAAATTTCATAACAGGATTTCAGAGCAGGCAACACCTGTACATTGACAAACTTCAGGGGAGAGTTTAAAGAAATATTTTATTCACAGAATTATTCGAATTTTCATACCAAAATTACCCTACTCAAAGACTGTATCAAAATATCATCATATTTATCAAATTAATGCTTATTGCTGGAAAAAATATGCGCGTACAAAAATATTTTGACATGAAAATAATATACATAAGCTCGAATTAGGAAATTATTCAAAACCGTTTATTATTGAATAAATAATATTCCCGGCCAATCGAAACAATCCTAGGCCGAAATTGGAAAAATGGATACCCAAGAATTTGAGTGCTCAAAAGATCGAAAAAGTGTTTATGAATCCAGTCTTACTGATGTATAATCAATAATAATATTCATCTCAGTGAATTGTAATTAAAATTTCGTATTTCTATGCATTTATTCCTTGTCACAGCAGAAAAGAGAGTAATTCCCAAAGAATTTTCTAAATTTTTTTTTTTTTAACTCCGAAAACCCTGTGTCGGTTTAATCTAATTAAGCTTGTCAATATATCATAAGTCCTCTCCACTGTACAATTTTTTATTGACAAAAATTCAATTGAAATTACCATCTATAAAAACATTGAGAAACTGAATTCAAGTCAATAATCTCACATCTGGTTTCAATAACGCATTTTTAAAAACTCCGATCAAAAATTGATGTTATGAATACGAAAGAGAAACAATGTACATATCTTGCTTATGGAAGAAACTTATAGAATATGATGATAGACTGGATATATCATATTAGAGAGGTTTCAAGATTTTGCCGAAGAAGGACAAAGAACGTCAAAAGAAGCGTCTCATGCTCTAGTTTTAATGACAAAATGGTTATATATTGGTGTGTACCTGTAGGGTATTATTTGTCGAGTGGACCAATAGTTAGAACACAATTGAAAATGCCTGGAAAGATGTTTACTAGAAATGGCAACATTGGGTCTAGTAAAATTGTTTCAATTTGTGATCAAGGATCAAACAACAGATCTCTTCAGAAACTGCTAGAAGCATCAGAAAGTAAAAAGAAAGTTTTTTCAACAGTCATAAAATTTTTGCTCTTTACGACTCTCCACATTTAATCAAATATGTGAGGAATTCATTAATGAATGGGGTAATCATAGTAGGTGAGAGTACTGTTTCATGTAAAGATAAAAAAACGTACGACATCGATTCGTCGAATTAACTGTCTCGTTGCCTTCTAAAAGTAACAGAAACCTATATTTAACCTAATACCTTTCAGAAAATGAAATTAGCAACTCAGACTTTTAGTAGAACGTTTTATTGTACCATAGTGACAGTGATCTCGAGTGATGAGCTCAATTCTTCACGTTCCATGGCAACTGCTAATTTCACTGGCCAACCAAATTTTGTAATAGGAAGGGCGATGGTAATGATTTAACACAACCGTTATCTGATAAGAATACTGCAACTAAACAAGTTTAAATGGAATCAATAAGCTTCATTGAGTCTTGGACGGTTGATAAAAATATACCATTCGGTTTTTATAGTTTGGTTCAAATCATCAATGGTATACTTCAAATGTTGGAAGAGAAAAGAATTCTATTTCTTTCTTAATGACAAGTCGCCTCAATAAGGACTCAGTGGAGAATTTATTAAAGAAGATAAGGCAGCGAAGGGGTTATAATCCACATCCTGCGCGTACTTTTAGGTTTGGATTGCAGTCCATCATGAGTGGCATCGGATATACATACTGACACAATTAGTCAGAGTTGAATTATTCGAAAAATCTATCCTCAAAACGAAGGAAAATTTCAATAAAAGAAGAAAGTTTACTATGTTGAAAAATGCTTAATATATATCTACGTTACTGCAATGGAATACATAAAGGCCAATTCTGAAGAAGAAGTTATTGAGCGATTATGTGAATATATCCGAGATGATCTAACATTCGAATCGTAGAAGTATGTGGGGATAACTCATATCATATACATATATGATATCTTCGCTATCGTAGTCGTTTACCAAATGTCTGTGGAAAATGTAGTAAAGAGTTCGCAAAATCGGAATATAAATTATTGTGCAGTGGCCCTCGCAAAAAATGGATATGTGAAAAATGTACTACCTTGAAGAAATATCAAATTAGGGATTTGGCTAAAAACAATTCGAAATGGAAATTATCTGAATCTTCAAAAAGGAAAAAGGTTCAATTATGCTAGTTGGAAATGAGGAAGAAGAATCTGCAACCGAAGCAGAAGGGAAAGAGATCATTATGGTGATGTTGATGCGAGAGGTAAAGGAGCAAGAATGGAACGCTTCCAGAACGAAATCCGACAGCGTCTACAGTTTCTATCGAACTCCTCTGATGAACTGGAAATGAAAATGCGAAGCTTAGAAAATATTTTGAAGATCAAACGAATAAACTGAAATACGCAACCACCCGTATAAAAGCTTTAGAGTTGCAATTAAAAATTATTGAACAGAAAAAGAGGGATAAAAACATTGTTGTTATGAATATTCCAGTCCAGAGGCAATAAAACACAGAGAAACAGAAGAAAACTGCCTTCCTAACAGAATTGGATAATAACGACAAGAAACATAATTGCTTCAGTTATATAAGAGAGGTTTCGGTAACTGTGGCTAAATATTTCATTAAAAAAATCAATTGCAATGTTCAAGTTAAAACGTAGGACAACATATAGAAAACAACTGATCGAAAAAATAAATCATGAGGTTGAAAGTGCCTTTGTCTGGATTGTCCTATGGTTTATATTGATCAAACAGGAAGATCTTTTAACAAACAGGTAAAGGAACATCAACGTAGTTATGTAACTGAAAATACAAATTCCCCATGTGCCAAACATTTAAATGAATACGGTCACAATTTTAATTACAATTTCGAAAACCTTCAAACAGAAAGTAAAAGTTGCCTCATTAAGAAGTCCTACAAATAAACGGATATAATTCTAAACACATTCTTTTGAATTAATAAACAGATATAAAATTATTATTTGGACAATAACCATAATCTATCATTTTTCTTCTCCCCAACGCTTTCACAGACGTCTTGTGTCGTTTTCTAGGTAAAAATTAGCTTTTTAAAAAGTTGTCAAGTTCAGAAAATTTTTCAATTTTCACTTATAAATGTCAAATAGACAGACTAAGAAAACAAGATAAAATTAGTACTCATCTGTGGTTTGAAGACTTCTTAAAGTTACTTCGCGGAATTGTCCTTCAAACAACCGGCAACTCAATTGATGGTGCACTTATTGGATTGAGGACGATATTCATGAATGATTTTTCTCCTAGTAGGCCTCTCTTCCTTGCTTATGATAATGTTTTATTCCATTTTATCGGGTTATTTTCATCCACAGCATGTTGGACCAACTTGGATCTATCGGTGTCCATCACTTGAGAAAGCTTCTGATTTTCTTTTATTCTCACTTTCAAGGGGGGTTTTGTTCCTCCGATCTAAGATATCATATTTCGCATTCGCTTGGTATCTCATATATACAGTACATGTAGTGTATACATATACGCAGGGTGGCGTAAGCCATCGGGGAGTGACGACCCCGCGTACCCGAGTCACCCAGCCATAAGGGTTAGCAGCCCTATGTCTGTGAAGAAATATTGCTTTCGATGAAAATAGAAAGGCCTCAGAAACCGCCTCTAGTGTTGGGACTGCGCTTAGAGGAAGATCGTTACGGTCTCTAGCGGCAGAAAGTGAGGCCAGTGGCGCTTTTCCGCGAACTGGTACCACAAGGCCCGGCACCTCAGTAGGAACATCTCGGGTGAACAGCTTGGACGCGATGGGTTATAGCCCTCGAGTGCTCAACACCATCGGTTCCGCTCAAACTCGATCAAGGGGTAGGCAGCATTGGACTCGCGATATGAACATAAGTCTTTTGAATGCTTACTTTCAAGTTACCAATGGAGAGACGGATACAAAGAAATATGCAGCTAGGCTAGCTAACGCTTGGGAGGAACTATACCCAGACGTGAGATTCACAGGTAAACACCTCATAGCACAGATAAAAAACATCAAAACAAGGAAATTACTGGCCCCAGACGAGGTCCAAGCACTGAAAGAAGACGCTATGAATCAATCGCACACTTCGAGAGCAGCGAGTATACGAAGAAGTGTACGAGGATCCAGTGCCTTCACTACACCGCATGTCAATTATGGTGAAGGAGAACAAGCGGATACCCTTTTTGACAATGAACTTGAAGCAGACCCATCGTCGGACATCATGCTGCTGTTTGGGGAAACCTGCTTGAAGTGGGGAGGTGTGATGCTGGAAGTGAGACCTAAAATACCAAAGCTACAGCAGCGCAGGGAAGTGCTGAACACAGTACAAGCCGTCGATAAAGCCATCGGACAAACAATAAGAAACACATCGAGTTTGGCAGAACTATGCCACATGGTGTATTGCGCTGCATCAGTGGTTTGTGCTATTCTTGAATCGCCTAAGATGGGAGCTGAAGGTGAAGAACAACAGTATGGTAAACCACTTTGGGAAGAAAGGCTGGAGAAGAAAATATCAAGCGTCAGAAAAGAAATCGGTGTTATTCACAATTACCTGAGCTAAAAGACATTTAGTAAAAGAGTAATTAGGAAGGCCCAATACTATGCCAAGAATTGCAGACTGAAGAACTGAAGGCTAATGTGGAAACACTAAAGCAAAAGATAGCTGCACTAGGGAACCGATTGAAGAGATACCACAAAAGATGTCAAAGATACCAACAAAATAACCTCTTTCATTATAATCAGAAGAAATTCTTAAGACAGCTGGACGACCCAGGAACGGAAGGCATGACAACCCCGACTGCAGATGAGATGGCTACATATTGGTCGAGCATTTGGTCTCGAGACACAGATCAGCGTCATGGATTGCAACAGAAAAGCTACAACAACAGAGCTTGACGGGCACGGGAAAAGTTGTTATAACTGAGGAAAACATAAAGGCCACAATAAGAAGGCTAAAGAATTGGTCGTCACCTGGTATCGATGGGATACAGAATTATTGGTGGAAGTATATCACATCAACACATAGAGTTCTTGCCCGTCTGATTCAGAACTCAGGACATTCCCGAGTACTTCACTCAAGGAGTTACTTATATGCTTCCGAAAAAGGAGACTTAACGAAACCCGAGAACTATAGGCCAATAACCTGCCTCCCATCTGTCTATAAAATCCTTACCTCAACAATAGCCCACAAAATTAGTATCCATTTGAAAAGAAATAATATAATGGCTTGGGAACAGAATGGGTGTAAAGAAAAAGGCCGAGGTAGCAAGGAGCTTTTGATGATTGATAGAGAACTTACTAGGCAGGCAAAGAGAAAAACTAAAAATATTTCAATTGCCTGTATAGACTACCAGAAGGCCTATGACTCTGTTCCTCACTCGTGGTTGCTCGAAGTTCTCGAGATGTATAAGTGCGACAGGTAGATGATTCAGCTGATGAAGTTCCTTATGACATCGTGGCGAACGCACATGTGGGTGACAGGGCAAATACTAGAACAGAAGAAATTCGAATAAAGAGGGAAATATTTCAAGGTTACAGTCTCAGCCCACTCTGGTTTTGTTTGTCCATGAATACTCTGAGCGTGATGTTGAACAGAAGTGCATACGGCTACACCATGAGTTCTGATACCACCATTACACATTTGCTATATATGGACGACTTGAAACTGTTCGCAAGGGGACGTAGACAGCTGGAGGGTATGCTGGAACTAGTGAGGAGGTTCAGTGAAGATGTCGGAATGACCTTCGGCTTGGGTAAGTGTGCCACAATCAATGTGTACAGAGGCCAACCAACAACCGAAGGCAATATCAGATTGAGGGGTGGTGGTGAGATAGCCGAACTAGGGAAGGAAGAAAGCTATAGATATCTGGGCATTATGCAGACGTATGAAATCAAACAAAAGGAGAATAAGGAAGCTGTTGAAAAAGAACTTTTTAGGAGACTGCATAAGATTCTGAAAACCCAATTAACAGCAAAGAACAAACTGGAAGCCATAAATGTTTGGGCCCACCCCTCGTTCTCATATACGGCTGGAGTACTCAAGTGGTCTTTATCGGATCTGCAGCGGATCGATAGGCGTGTCCGTTCGACCCTAACAAGATATGGATTACTGCACCCGAACTCAGTAATAGAGAGAGTACATTTGCCACGCAAGGAAGGTGGCCGAGGATTGGGTAGCCTCGAGGAGGTTTGCAGAGGTGAGGGCTATGACTAATTACCTGAAGAAGGCGTGAGCTCCCCAATCCACAAATGGATAGCAGACCAACTCGTTACCACCTCAGATAACCAGGGGTCCATAGGGAAACGGAAGAAGAAGGAAACTTGAAGAAACTTCGATGGAAGTGGCAAGCGAAAGCCTTACATGGGAACTTTTACTCCAGCTTACATCAGAGAGAAGTTGATCGCCAAAGCTCCAACATTTACTTGGTTAAAGGATATCTGTTTCCTCAAACTGAGGGGCCGCTGCTTGCAATCCAGGATCAAGTAGTACCCACAGGAAACTATTGCAAATACATTCTGAAACAACAAATTGAAAACAGCAAATGCAGACTGTGTGGTAGTTATGAGGAAACGGTTCAGCATCTGTCCTCTGGATGCTCGGCCATAGCAGATACCAGATATATGTCCCGACACGACAACATGGGTAAAATTGTGCACCAACTATTGTGTCTCAAAGAGAATCTGTTAACCCATTTCACACCTCATCATGCTTATGTACCTCAATCAGTTCTGGAAAATGACGTCATAAAGGTGATTTAAATAATTGTCAGGATAACAAGAAAAACATTTTTTTACTCCACTTTGGGTGACCTTCAATAGATATGCTTAGTGATTCCTACAAAACATATTCTCGTTGATTATTTCGACCTTGTTGATTTGAACAGTTGACATGTTTTTGACAAATTAATACTTAGGAATATGTTACTTTCAAACAATTGAATAATTACTCGTAAGTGGTTTACAAGAGCGCCTAAGCCAACTGACCTCACGTCAGTGCTTTCTAAATTTTTTCTGATGAAACTTTCACATAAGACGCTTTTTACAGTTGCATTTTTTCTTGTATTGTATTGAGTTCAAGTTGATTTTCTGTTATTTGTTTCGCTCTTTCCGATATATTGTTGGGATAATCATTACTTATGAATGTTTTTGTGATGTTATTTATTTCCTCATTTATATCTTGGTTGGGTAGAGCATATTTTTGTTGTTCTATTGTAACATTTGCCACTTTTTTTCTTTCGAAAAGAATGACAAATATCATTTTCAAAACTAACTACGGCACTGGAGTCTGAATGACTTCAGATACAAAGATTTGGCCATTTAATGTGATCATCTAGCAAGGGCAGGACTCTACGTTATGTTTACCTAATAATTCAAGTTCGTGATAATTGAGATTAGTGAAAATAATTGGGAAACAAAGATGGTAAATAAAACACAACAGTTAGACCCAGACAATCAGCTATTTATTAAGGGTCTAAAAAATATAGGGAAAGCCTCAGGCATAAAACCCCTTGTTTAGGTGGTGTTAGTGCACTTGTTTAAAACTAAATGATGAGATATTAACAGTTAGCAAAGATGAGTATAACAATCCAGGAAAAGAAACTATAACAATACAGCACAGACGATAATCAGGATAATCAGAGCAACTTCCATAATACAAGAGTATAGTAACATGGTAAATGTGGCAACTTCAATGGTACAACAAGAATGAATAATCATGGCAAATGTATACTTCAATAATGCAACAGGATAATAATCATGGCAAATAAGTAAACGACTAATTATGACCATCGTCATGGTCACGGCCCCAGGGTATATGAGCCATAACTATAATATTGTATGAGCTAAGGATTTGGGAACACGGGGAAGGTCATGGAGTTCCAGCGGCGGCTCTGAAAAAATGACAGATAGTTTCGCGGTTGATATAAAAAGGTATATTCTCTCATGCCTTATAGCACATGTCAGTAACGGTCCCTGCCTTAAGGCCTTGGAACCGCCCCTTCAAGGCCTTCGATCCAGGAACCTAAGAAATCTCATACTACAGTATAGTAATGGTCCACAATCTCGAGACCCCTAAATGAAATATCATGTAATACGAGCATATAGATAAATAGATAGCAGTACGAGATCATGGCATAAATAAACAACAAATCTTCATAGATTATCAATCACAAGTAAATAATAGGAACCAGAATGCATTATGGACATAAATAACAGAGACAGGTATGGTAAACGATAATAAGCAATATAAATAATGAAAGCAGAGAATCTACTTAATCAACCGAAGGAAATATACATCACGACAGTAAGAAGAATAAGTTAACACAGTACGAAATATACACAACAATAAGCATGAATAGTAGGGCAAGTACATTACATAGTAAAATGACCAATTACAACAGTATGAGATATACATAATGATTACATGAGACAGGGGTAACTTAACAACGTTAACCTTCGATATAACACCTGAGTGCTACGTACACTGGTTACATCCATTATTCCATATTGACCATACTAGTACTACCACTAGTGGAGGTCTCCATACGTTCCTGCTTAATCACAGGCTACAGAGCGATTGGCAATTCCTATTGCACCATAAGGTACAGTAAATAAAGTTGATCGGTTACACTCCAGTAACACATTGTAGAAAGCTGAAAATAAGGCATTCATTCTTATGGTAGACACCTGAACTGCAAAGGCAATAATATCGAAAATGATGGAATTACATGCTATAAGGAGTTACATGAATCAAACAAAGTATTAAGTGCACAAAGAAAATAGAGTTATATGAATCAGACAAAGCATTATGAGAACAAAGGAAATAGAGTTATATGAATCAAACAAAGCATTATGTGAACAAATGAAATAGAGTTATATGAATCAAACAAAACATTGTATGAACAAAGGAAATAAAGTTATATGAAATTAGACAAAGCATTATTTATTTATTTATTTCTCAAACAGATTATAATAAAATCTCCTTACATGAGAATAAAAGTGAAACCAAACATTTTTCGCATATCGTATAGTAAGCCATTAACACTAACATAACAAGCTAGTACATATTCCTTTAAGGGATCATTCAAATTTATAATGTTCATTTATACACCTAAAAAACTGCTTGGGTTTGAGAGCAAAGCTGGTACCGCGCAAATCTAAGAAATCATTCGTTATTTTCAGCATTGTGATTACAGGTGAACAATGCGCTATGGTGGTTGTACGAGGTATCTCAAAGAACTGGTTAAGTCGGGTATCTCGCGCAGGAATCCTCAGTTTCATAACACTTTTTATGCTTGGAGAGTCATAATACCGCTTAAAAATTTTGTAGCAGATTCTGACGATGTCCCTGAGTCTCCTGTTCTCAAGAGATGTTATTTGGAACTCCTTTCTGAGGTCAGTTGATCGAACAACATTGTAATCCGGATAGACGTTATGTTTTTTCAAATAGAGGAATCTTAAAAACCTGTTCTGAACTTTTTCCAAGGTTTTTTTTATACAAGAGGGGCGTTGGGTGCCACACCACAGAGCAATATTCGAGCTGGGGTCTCACTAAAGTATTGTATAACAATATACTGGTTTCTATCTTTTTGAAGTTCTTACAATACCTCAACACGAATCCCAATTTTCCAAGGGCCTTCGCCGATATGGTTTCAACATGTGCTTTGAATGAAAGTTTGAAATTGTACTCCACACCCAAATCCCTCACCTCCTCAACTCTGACTAACTCTCCGGCATCCATACAATATCCAAACTTGAGTATTGCGTCTTTTCTGGAGCAAGATAGTACAACACATTTACCATTATTGAAGGCCAAATCATTCCTTACACTCCACTGTTGAATGTCATTGATATCAGCTTGGACCTTGGCACAATCATGTACATCCTCAATCTTACGATAAAACTTTAGGTCATCAGCAAAAAGTAGGCATTTACAGTACCTCAGGTAACGTGGCAAATCGTTAATGAATATCAAAAACAGTAAGGGTCCCAAATTTGAGCCCTGAGGTACTCCCGAATTAGCATGGAACTTTCCTGAACAGTTACCACCGTATTTCACCCTGAATTTTCTGCCTTTTAGATAGGATGCGAAAAATTTGATGACACTACTACATGCTCCAAATTCACCGATCTTCCTGAGGAGAATGTCGTGATTGACACTGTCAAATGCCTTCCGGAAGTCCGTGTAGATTATATCGCACTTTTCCATTATACTGGAAACATCATGACAAAACTCCAATAAGTTTGTCGCAGTAGATTTTTTGGTGTGAATCCGTGCTGTTCATTGCATATTTTGTCCTGAACACCGTTCCACAACTTGGCGTAGATAACTTGTTCAAACAGCTTGGCAGCTGCGCATAGAACTGAAACAGGTCTATAGTTTTTATTTCTACTTTCTTCCCAGACTTATGGATGGGTGTCACCAAAACTTCCTTCCAGAATTCTGGGAATGTATTTGTCTTCAGCGCCAAATTAAAAATGTAAACTAAAGGCGTCTGAAGCCACTCAGCACATCCCCTTATGATATAAGGTGGAACCCTGTCAATACCCGCTGATTTTTTCGGTTTCAACTTTTTTACTGCCATAAAGAAGTCCCCGCAGTCACCTCCGTTAAAACAAAGCCATACGATCCACCCACCAGTAGGTCAGTACTATACGTTGCAACGTCGGTCTTAAAGACTGACTCAAAATATTCCCAAAACATTGTGCAATCTCTGACCTGGGAATGCTCCTACCGACCAATTCAAACTGTGAAACAGAAGCACAATTGCTGCTGTTAGTTTTTGTATAAGCCCAGAATGTCTTACTGTCCTCCTGTATAGAGTTCTCAATATTTTTACGTAATTTAAATAACACAATTTTATCAACTTTTTGAGATTATTTCTTTCACATTTAAACATATTCATATGGTGCAACGATAATTTTATTAATTTCTGCAGATGGTTTTCCTTTTTATTGATTGAATCACTTCACTGGTGTACCACACAGGAAATCTTGAAACTTTTTACATGAGTATGGAACCACCAGATCCAGCACCTCATAGAGCCGACAATAGAAGAAATCTAGTGCCTCGTTTACATCCCTATATTCAAACAGTGGCTTCCAGTCTATATCTCTTATTCCACAACTCAGTTCAAAAAAATTACACCTCTTGAAATTGTAATACTCATCACCACTCACAGAACGATGAACATCACCCATGTCAGAACCACCTTTTAAATCCATATAACAAACCAGAGCGGGGTGATGCCTGTCTTCTGGTATCAAAGGAAAATCTGATCTAGATACCATCGGTGTGTGTGATGCATAACTGGGAACCAGAATCAAATCTAATTTACGGCCATTCGCATTACAGACGCTATTAATTTGTTCTAGCATTGTTATATTTAAGTGGTCTAAAACGTTTTTATACTTTTCATTCAGCCCATCATACGCTGTCAAGTCGCTAGGCAAATCAGGCAAATTAAAATCCCCCAGTACCATAATGTTCGCATTTCTCTCCAGTATGCCTTGAATATAAAGGAAGAAATCCCCGTAACTGTCATCGCCCGAATTAGGTGGAAAGTACACAGATACAACTGATAGGCTCCCTTTTTTCACCTTAATGCTTATTTTGACCAATTCATAGCTATCAGACTTACTATCCACCTCCATCACTCTAAGCCCAGTCTTAACGGCTATTACCACACCACCACCTCTTACCTTGTTTGTCTTTTTCATATCTCTGTCAGACCTATAAACCTGATACTTTTCCAAATTGAAAACCTCCGAATCAAAAATGCCCTCATACAACCATGTTTCTGTTCCAACAATTACATCATAATCTTCCTCTTCAGTACCAAGCTTTATATCATTGAGCTTTGTCTTCAACCCTCTGAAATTCTAATAATAACACTTAAGTCCTTTTCCCATAATATCCACAAAATTTCCCAAATAATAAGAAACAAATCAGAAAAAAAAAAATCTTAATGTTCAAATTTAACCTACGGAACAAAAAAGAAATCGTACAAAAATAATCAGTGAGCATCTTGTCACCGCTCATTAAATCAAATACAAAAATTTTATCTCTATAATATATCATCAAGACTATGGATTTTCCTTCTCTGGCCGCCAATATTTACGAAAACCTCACCATTAAAACTCCACACATTCTTTGCAGAATACTTCTTCACGGCCATTCAAAGCATTTCCACCCTGGATTTCGTTAGATCGTCTTTGATAGTTACGCCACTGGACTTCAGCAATTTTCTATTCCACATGACTCTCTGTTTATCGCGGTAGTTGCAAAAACGCACAAGTATCGGCCGGGAATTAATATTGTCTGTTCCAAGCCTTGTTGTTTGTTGTGCTTTTTTATTGGACCAACACGGAAACATGACTCGGACTGAGTATTTATATTTATTTTGATTTTCATCGCTTTGTTCAATAAATTTTGAACCAACTCTTCGGTATTTTCATCCGTGCATTCTTTCAGTCCAAAGATTCTAATACAGTTTTTCTTTGTACCTGCTCATGCATAGGTATCCAGTTTTTCATGGAGATTTCGATTTTCACTTTGCAGTGCTGTTAATTTGTTCTCATATTCCTCCAACTTTTTCTGCTGTTTGATGAGGACATCCAGTTTTTCATTCAAATGTTCTGAGACATGTTGCACGAGGGAATCCATAAAATTTTGATCGGATAAAATTGATTTCATTGCCTCCTTGATAATTTTCTGAATGTCTTTCTGTGCCAACGCCATTTAGTTTCACAATTTAGCTCTACCGACAAAAGACTTTTTATACACGTATAGATGAGACAATAAATTGATGATATTATTATATATTTAACCAACTAATTAGCGGAGCTCACGAGCGTGCTACTACTCATTACGACACATTACAATATTGTGTGAACAAAGGAAATAGTTATATGAAGTTAAACAAAGCATTATGTGAACAAAGGAAATAGTTATATGAAATCGAACAAAGCATGATGTGAACAAAGGAAATAAAGTTATATGAAATTAGACAAAGCATTATGTGAACAAAGGAAATAGTTATATGAAGTTAAACAAAGCATTATGTGAACAAAGGAATTACATTCACAAGACAACAGTATTAATGACAAATGCCCAAACACCACCTAATATACATCATAGAATTAAACAATAATTAAGGAAACAATCTATAATAATGGCATAGATACGAAAACACTAAATTTCCTGAAACAATGAGAATTCCAATGTTGTTTACCAACAAAAGGGTTAGTAAACTGGATGGGTCTTTCATAATAATTAAATTAATCTGAATTCTACCTGAAAAATAGATTCGAGCGGCACTCAATGTAGCAATGGCTTCGGTTTTGCACTCTCACAAGCACTCACTAAACACCTATGCTGATGGGGTGTTGATTATTATCAGTTTACTGCTGAGCGAATTAAGTTCCTTTTTCGCGTAAGTTGGCTGCGGAAACGTCACAGTTCTAACCATAGAATCTCTTTTGAACAGCAACTCTCTTTCGAGGTACGTGAGGCCAGTGGCGTCTCAACATAGGGTGAAATGAGACCACGATTTTTGTATGAAAGAAAACCTAGGATGTTACACTATCATATAAATAAACATTTTGCCACTACCAATTCAGTATTCAGTCGATAGTTGGAATTAAAATGAGGAATTTGACCTGTGTTTATTGTTTTTTTTTCTACAAACTGGTTCTTGGGATTTCATTTTGTTTATTTATTTAGACATACACCATTCGACAGCCTTGGACAATTACAGAATGGGAAATTACAAGTGTTTACAAAAAGAAAAATATTGAACATCAATATTAAATTATGAACATTACGACACCAAAAAATATAACATCAAGTGATAGATGAAAACAATAATAACTCAATATAAGAAAGGAGATCGCACCCAGTTTTATCACACATATTGTGAGCCCAAAATAGCTCTCCTTATGCTTGCTGGCCTGCAAGCAAAAACATGTAGTCATAACATATTCTATACAAAGGCAATAACTGAAGAACGTTATCTAAATTGTGGGCAAGGTAGATAAAATAAATGTTCTAATAGTACGTACGGCAATCTAGGTATATGTGTGCAGATAAGGTCCAGCAAATAAAGACAATCGAATAACGAGCACACTATAAGGTATTTCAAGCGAATAACCAAGAGTAACCGGTTATCTTTTGTCTTTTGTGGTAAATACCTTTTGCCGTCTTGGGTTATAGATCCGTGACGTCATGAGTTAACCTCAATTTGATCGAGAAATGTCAAGAATAACCAAAATCGTAAACATGCTCTCGAGCAGGATTACGATTCTGGTTATTAGAGCATACTTAACCCTACTGGGTTAGATGTGTATAAACATGAAAATAGTAAACAATAGCAAGGACTTTGAATTATTTGGAAGTTGAAAAACTGACCTTGGTAGAACCGAAAGACTATTGAATATTTCTCACGAATTCGATTTAATGAAATAGAAGTTCAACTCCAGGTAGGAACTGAGGCAATTTAAGATAAAATTAAAAATAATACGCTCTTCCTAAATTCACCAGTTCAAAAGAAAACTTAAAGAACGTGGGTGAAAAGTTGTGTTGTTTGGATTGAAAGAACTCATCAAAAATAGGACCACAATGTAGCAGAATGTAGAGTTTTTTTTAACATAATAAAAAACAGAGCAATTATGAAATAAAGTTCTTGAAAGAAGGAAATACTCAGGATCTAATATAATCATGTGCTTCTGAATAATGTTGCTGAAAATCATGTGGAAATTGTAAATTACAGATCAGTAATACAACTGGTTTTATATGTATAGATATATAAGTCTAATATGGTATTTTTTCCTTATTAAATTTATTGTAGTTTCAGTAATTCCATTATAAGGATATGTTGGCTAATAAAAATTGCCTATAAAAATGTCTTTTTGTTTATATAAGCTTTGGGACTGGGCCTTTTTGAAAAAATTCTAAATATGCATAATGAAAGATACATATTGACCTAGCACAGCTGTGTAAGAAAAATTTTCAAATTTATATAAACAAGTATATATGATCCAGATGAAAAATGATCCTGTTCAGGTGAACAAGAGTGCTAAAAATAGGAGATTTCTGTTCGTATTCAGAACATATGCATATGTCATTTTTTTAACCGTAAGAGGTGAAATATCAACTCTTCCTTTCAGTGCTGCCGAAACTATGATTTTTTCGTTCACCAAGAGATTTGAAGACACCCTGAAATCTGAGAAATATCTATCAGATTTTTCGATTTCCAAGATGTTTTTCACGAATGCCATATTTATCGAAGAAGTGACATAAAATGTGAAAAAAATAATATTATATAGATTATGAAATATTCATGGTCCAGAATCAAGACATTTCTTCAAGTCTGATCAATTTGAGCACAATCGTTAGCGTCCATGAATTGTTTCATACTTGAATTGATAATTATCGGAAAATATTCTTTCTAACACTTTGCTCCTGAAATCTTGCAACGGATTTTTTCAGCAATTTTTAATCCATTTCAATTGTTCGGCAATACCAATTTATCAATTCTGACCCGCCACTTTGCGTAGGTATTATTCGGGTGTACCTACTACTACTATGGGGTAGGCAATAAAAATGTTCGTTTAGATAAGAGAATTTTCGTACAAAGCCCACTCTCATTGTAAAAATTCGTTATTTCTTGTTAAGTGCTCCAATACGTGATTTATCTCAAAAATTTTGGACAAAGCACGCCCCTACAGTAAAAATTCGTAATTTCTTGTTATCTAGCCCAATATGGGAATTTCCTAATTTGCGCAGATAACCTATGAAACTATGAATATAAATAAACGTGAATCAAAAGAATGACAGCATGGATAACCAAACCCGAGCATTCAAGCGATAATTTCTGGTTATTCTTTCTGGATTTCGAAGGAATAACCAAGAAGAACCAGCAATAACCGCTAGATGGACCAAAATTATAACCTGGTTACTCTGGGTTATTCGCTTGAAATACCCTTATATATCGCTGAAATAAAATACGACGACATTCTAGGGAATTAACCTGAAATCTTCTCAAGAAATTTTTATGAGGTGTACCACGATTCGGGTAAATACCGTCAATCTTGAAACATAAATGTTACATGATAAACTGAATTTTAACACAATAACATACAAGTTATTATCAGGAGGGCAGCTTGTGGCTCAGCTGCAGTGGAGAAGAGAGTAGGTTTAAAAAGAATTAATTTGAGGGCGCTAGGTGGTTTTCAAAATATAAAACCCCTAAAAATATATGATATAAACCACCAAAATAACTGTACTGTATAGAATCTGATCAAAATGATAACACAGGATAAATAATTTCGTAATATATTGATCTAAATAACACACAAAGTTACTGTGTGAGAGGTTCTTAGAATATTATGCAGTGCCTGAAGGGCTTAGATTAATGATTGCCGGCATTCACTCACAAGATATTATTATGATCAATACATCAAATTCACAACTAAGGAGAAAGTGTGAAAAAATAAATGAAATATTTTACTCATCCAATATTGGTGTTAGATTCTTTTAAGGATGGTGTACTTTTCTCTGAAGGTTTCGTTTCCTTGGGGATGGTAAAGCAGACTTGTGAGGTCAACTTAAATGAGGAGAAATGTCCACTATGCCATGTCCACTTATGACGAAGTTTCACTTCGATATTGACCTTCTTCATTTCTACGAAGATGTAGATGTAATTATGTGCACTAGTAGATCATTTTCAATAACAATTTTAGTCAGAATCCTAATAAAAAGCCTACAAAAATATACAATTCTATTTTACAACCATCAATAATTCTTTCAGTCTTTCATTTTCCTTGGATGTTGGCGGCTTCAGAGAGATTAATGAAACGAGCGTTCAAAATCCTGTTTGAAACGGAAATTTCACAATTTCTTCTCGAAATAATATCGCAAAATTATAAGAATTGTGAAAAATTAACAGAATTGGAAACAATCATCCAACAAAATACGTTGATTGACAAACTCAATACTCGCTTCTCTTTGTGTTCCTCGCTAGCGTTCAACATAAGAATGAATTTTTAACCTTCAGACGTAAATTAAATTTCGTATATGTGAATTCGAAAGATAAAAACTTCCCGTGTATCTATGGTTATCTATCTCACTATTGGAATTTCGCATCCGCCAAAATTTTGTACATAGATACTTCAGAAATTGCCTCTGTACATCCTCTAATCTACTGACATGTACACTATACCCATTTCTCCAAATTAGGCACCCGTACTCGAGCCTTGACCACTCAAGTGCATTGAATAGTATAAATAAGGTTCTGATGTTTTGTGACCACTTTGAGTTCCTTAGGATGAAACCAAGTGTTTTAATGCTTCCTGAGATGATTGAATTTATGTGAGGAACAAAACTTAGTCCACGATCGGAAAAGATGCCTAGGCCTTTAAATTCAACAACCTTACCAAGAACGCAACCACTAATATTATAAAGAAATTCTATTGTAGTTCTTTTACGGCTGAAGAACATTACACTACATTTTTGAACGTTCAGGGGAAGTAAGTTGACCCTGCACCAACGGTTTAGCCTATTAATGTCGCCCTGGAGGTCTCAATAATCCTCAACAGAGAGAATGCGACGATACAGCTTGAAGTCATCAACATAAAGAAGAAAGGAACAGGTCAGATAGCAACATATATCATGATGAAGATCAAGAAATGGAGTGGCCCCTGAAGGACACCCGAGGAAGCCTCAAACCATCCAGACCTTTAACCACAACACTGAACATACAGTTTTCAAAAATATAGAAAGTCATGATTTAACCCAAAAGAAAACAGCTTCGTGATAAGTATGCCATGATCCGTCTGTCAAGTGAAGTCCGTGTAGATCACATCAACTTGAGAAGACTCATCTAATGCGCTACTGATATACTGAGATAAACAGGTCAAGTGGGTCACTGTTGATCGACATTTGATGAATCCATGCTGACCATCAGAAATCTGGCTTCCCACATAAGTATAGATGATGTCATAAAGTATTTTTTGAAATACTCTTCTGAAGTTGTTCAGAATCACAATTGGTCTATAGTTCTCAATATCGCTTCTTTTGCCTTTCTTAAATACTGGACTTACTCTATCCTCTTTCCAGACAGTAGGAAAATGATGTGTAAAAAAGGACAGAATATATATATAATTTTGAACTTTTGGCTTACAATATTTAGTTAGCAAACAATGAAGCATATAGATCAGGGGTTATTGACGGGTGTCATACAATTCGGTGTATGACATAAAAGCCTAGGAAAAAAAAACTTAGGCTCTCCGCCTAAGTGTGAAAGTACAAAAATAAGCTGAAATATATTTGACAGTCTATAAATAATGGTGAGAGGTCTGACGAGAACTATCGCACAGTTTTTTAACAGAAAAGATAGAATTCTATCAGGAACTGCTGTCATATCGGATTTGCAACTTTTGATATACTTGAAGCACAATATCTTCCATTATCTCCGAGATAGTCAGAGTTTGCGCAAAGGAACTATCAGGTGACCCATCCAGCGTACTAAAATCAGTGAAGGTAATGAATGAACTGTGAAAAATGCAAAGGCATCGACCAGTGATGGAGTGACCCTCATAGTTCACCGATTCAGGAATGGAAGAAGTGTTGCAAAGACTGTTCAAATAAGCCTAAAAATCCGATGGATTGTCTGACAGGTTTGCCTTAGCCTTACTTATGAATGAAATTAGCGCAAGCCGCAGCTATTTACCTTTTAACATCTCTACGAAGGTCTTTATACAAGTTCAAGAAACCAATGTTTCCTGATTATCTCTATTTGCATAGGTAAGAATCTGTCGTTTTGAAACGATCAATAATATTACTTGTAAACCAGGGCGGATAGGAAGACCTTCCATTTTCGATACGGGAACACATTCGGAAAATAAGCAATTCAGCATGCTATGTAATGCATCACATGCCAAATTAACATTATCATTATGCATCCAAGATATCCCAGTTTGTGTTCAATATATTGTCATAAAGCTTAGAACGATCAGCCTTTCTGAAGTTGAAACACTCCTGGCTGATCCTATGACACCTATTCCGACCAGATGTGAATGGGATGATGGGTATCCACTGCTACAAAAGGCAAAGAAGACTCCTGTCCGATAATAGAATTCCGCGCACAAACCAGATACAAAATCCTTTCATTAGCATTCAAAGTTTTATTTTGCTGACTTAGTCCGAAGAATATCATGAAATTTATGAGTGCTTCAATTTTGATATTATGCAGACCTTCTCTTCTGTACTAATATACTCCGGGATATTGAGGTCTCCGAGAATGACCAAGTTGTTAATTTCATTCATCAAATAAGGGAGACTGGAGATGGCTTCACAAAGAGTCACATAGTGGTCGGAAGATGTATTTGGAGGAATATATATTAATAATATAAAAAATGGAACCTCGTAGATTCAATCTCAAACCAACTATATCAATGCCGGAGAATGCCTCTCTAACTGAACTCAGATTCAGTGGAGTGGTTTGTAAGAACGATCTCACCGCAATAAGCACGCCACCCCCATAGTCTTACCGGTGAGGTCTCGATCACATCGGAACAGACAATATCGTTCGTTCCAAATTTCAGTATCCAATATATCAGAAGATAACCAGGTTTCTGATAAAATTATTAAATCAAAATCATTTTGTGCTATACCATCATATACCTCAAAAGTTTTTGATCTGAAGCCTCAAACATTTTGATATTAACAATCAAAGTTTGCTGAATGTGATGCGGAATTTTCTTTCCGCTCTGATTGCTATGTAGACCCAAAGATGGATGACTTAAGATTATCCAGCTTTTTTTGTAAATGGGACATTACGTTTATGAACAAGTACATCTGAAAATGGAAGTTGCTTATCTGTCTCGTTTACCATAGTGAATTCAACAGATTCTTCCTGATTGTTAAGATGTTGAAGGAATCCATCTATAGTGTTCATTCCATGTAGCCAATGAATGAAAGTATCATCTACATATCTCTTCCATATTTTGGGTTTTAGTATATATTGGTAGAGAGCTTTTTGTTCGAAATTCTTCTTTACATGTACAGGGTGGGCCATCCATAACGTTACACCCCGAATTTTGAGCACTCATTTATTATGAGCAGGCTCCGTCGTATAAATTTGACTTTCAGATATCCTCATAAAAATAATCCAGGGCAACAAATCAGCTGAACGAGCAGGCCATTTTATGGCACTCCTCTTTCCAATCCAACACCTTGGAAACCTGTCATCTAAATAGTACTCCACGGGAGCCGCATAATGGAGAAACGCTCCATCTTGCTGAAATCTAAGTTCGGCTTCTAAATGAGGGTGATCGCTTTCCAAAATATCTGTCAACATAGGAACGACATTGTTTTCTAAGAGGTTTAAGTATTTATCAACATTGAGATTGCCGTCTATGAAAAAAGGGCCTACAACATTGTCGCCATAAATACCGACCAAGACATTCAGCTTTTCAGGATATTGAGTGTGAATCTCTCTTAATAGCAAATATCGACAATTGTAACGATTAACAGATCCATTCAAATGAAAAGAGCATTTCATCTTGTATGCTTGGAACTTGTAATTTTTTTAGTATTCATCTATAAATAGTATGAGAAATCCCAAATATTTCTTCCATTTTTTTTACTTGATGTAGGCTTATTGATGAAATGTCCTGGAACTCTTGTGTCCACATTATCATTTCGGACACGATTCAAATTTTTTTCAAATCAAAAACTGAGCCCGTCTATCTAAACTATCTGACCATGCCCAGGACATAAGTGTGACTTATATTGAAGCTCTCATTTCTCTCGTTAAACAAAGCAGCAGTTCTTCTTGCACAAGCAATATTCGCAAAAAAAATTAAATTGATCCCATTCTTTGTGCTGTGGCATAAACCATTTTGAGAGTCACAAGCTGATATAATTAAAATCTGCAATAACTAAATGAATTCTCACTTTCAAGCAATTTTCCATATCAATATCAACGAAATCTGTTATCACCGTCTTTTTCTTTGCAATTTCGCGATCACTACACGTAGGCCCCCAATCACATACTGAAAATGCTGGAACCGAGACAACTAAAAACGCGAAAAAAGAAAACTACAAAGCTAATCGTGCGCTTTCGTTAAAATTGAAAATATTGCTGTTAGGGTTGCGGTAAGAGGGTAGTGATAACGATTTCATTTTTTAATACGTCGGAGCGTTTTTCCATCTTAAAGATCCAAAGTTGGCGTGTGAAAGTTATTGATGGAATACTGATTCACTCTGTATGATAATAAAGCGATTAAAAAAATCACTCATTTAGAAAATTGCATTGCCTTTCTAACAAGGTACTGCTCAACCCTCTATTCAAAAATTAAAGTTGTTGAGGGTTGCGACAAGAGGGGTAGTGATATCAATTTCATTTGAACGTTTTTATTCATCCCCCTTTCAAAAAAAGTTGACCTGTTCGAGCGTTTTTCTTTATTCTACCACAAAGTTCAAAATTTAAGTAGGAAAGTTATGGATGTCCCACCCCGTTTAAATCAGTCAAAATAGGAGACGGTGGTGAACCCATGGCCATTCCAAATTCTTGTTGACAAAAAATGTTTTTAAATTGGAAGTATGTTGTGGCGATGCAAATGGAGAGCATTTCCGTTATCGCATTCAGGCTAATTGTAATTTTTTCACTCAATGTTTCTTCATCATCATCAACCTTCTTGGTTTATCCACACCTCTTTCCCTTGGTGAAAACCCCGATTATTCCCAAACAATGCGGATTTTTTAAGGGGAGATTGGTCGAAACTAACCTGTTGAGTTTTGTCGCATACCTGGACAATAGGCTTGACGAGCGGGAGCAGGTTGATGCAGTCTATACGGACTTCAGTAAGGTTTTCGACAATGTTGACATGTCCGGTCTTTTGTCTGACCTTGCTTCGGTGGGGGTTCGCTGTGCTATAGAATAGAGAACAGTTCGTCGTGGTCCAAGGTTTCGGTTCGGAACGCTTTTACATCGGGTGTGCCTCAGGGGTCACATTTGGGTCCGTTACTTTTTTTGATTTTTATTTATTTCACAAAAGAACGCTGACACCAAATGGAAAATTATGCTTTTGCAGATGACTTGAAAATTTTCATAGTGGTTAGGAATATACAAGATTGCATAACATTGCAGAGAGAGTTTGATAAATTCTGTGAGTACTGCAGAAATAAGGGCCTAATTCTGAATATTCCCAAATGCTCAGTGATCACTTTCACGAGAAATAAGCATCCTATTCTTTTTGACTATTTCATTGACGATATGACACTCTCTAGAACAAACGTAGTCAGAGACTTGAGAGTAATACTAGCCTCCAAACTCACTTTCCATCATCATTTGGATTCTGTAGTCCATATCAGCAATAAAATGTTCGATTTCGTTACCAGACAATGCAGAGACTACAAAAATGTGAATGCATTATTAGCTGTATATTATACTTTCGTATTCAGCAGAATGAATTTTACAATATCTGTGTAGAATCCTCATTATAAGGTCCACATATTAAGACTCGAAAATGTTCAGAAGAAATTCCTGAGATTTCTCCATTACAGGTCACCGCAGAACTATATGCGATGTATTGATGCTTCAAAACTTTTTGAATGGTACTTTGCAGTCGGAATTTCTTCTTGCCGGTGTTACCTTTTACACAGTGTAGCACTGAGGAAATATGACATCTTTTATCTCCATTAAAGAAACACTCTTGCAGCTCAGAATTCGCCTCTTTATCGTATGCAGAAAGTGACTTCCATGTTTACAGAAATAAGTGTTTTTTTTTTTTTTCGACAGTTTCAGAAGGGGACAAGAAAAAATGTTGAGAAAATATTTCCGGGAACTTTAACTTTGATTTATTTTATTTTTCTGTGAATTATTCTTTATTTCTCAACTGAAATGTTTTGTTTTTATGCAGGAAATTTCTTGAATTTTGTTTATCATCCATGATGTAAAGCCTCATGTCGTTTTCTTTCAATGGAACTACGTTTTTAAATATTGTACACTTTTCCATAATATTCTGTGAATACCTTTTTGGGTGTGAAATCACCTGTGTGTATTCCTTAGGCTACGGTTACTATGGATGCGAATTCTGACGAAATTTTGTTCTGACTACTTCTGATCAGTTTGTACGAAGTCGTTCAAACGAACAAACGCCCCCTGTCTAATGAGTTTGTTTACAATAGAAGCGGATTAGACGTCAGAATGGACAGGATATCGTCAGAACGATTTGAGCGTTCAAACAAGTTTGATTTTTTCGTGCGACCAGCGACTGTTTGGTGCGTTGAATTGCAAGTTATAACTAATTTATTGGATATTGAGAAATTAATTAGTATTGTGTACGAGAACAGGTTATTGTGGGACATGAAAGACAAGAATTACCACAAGTAACAGCCAGTCTTTGTTGTGCTGAAATAAATTTCCGAAAATTTGAGAACTTTGTTATTTTGTCTTCTACCCTGTAACATTTGCCACTTTTTCTTTCGAAAGAAATGACAAATATCATTTTCAAAACTAACTACGACACTGGAGTCTGAATGACTCCAGATACAAAGACTTGGCCATTTAATGTGATCGTCTAGCAAGGGTAGGACTCTACGTTATGTTTACGTAATAATTCAAGTTCGTGATAATTGAGATCAGTGAAAATAATTGGGAAACAAAGATGGTAAATAAAACACAATGGTTAGACCCAAACAATCAGCTATTTATTAAGGGTCTAAAAAATATAGGGGAAAGCCTCTGGCAGAAAACCCCCTCATGTTAGGTGATGTTAGGGCACTTGTTTAAAACTAAATAGTCAATCATTAACAGCTAGCAAAGGCAAGTATAACAATGCTGAGAAACTATAACAATACAAAACAGATAGTAATCATAATAATCAGAGCAACTTCCATAATACAAAGAGAATAATAAGCATGGTAAAGATGTCAACTTCAATAATACAACAAGAATTAATAATCATTGCAAATATATACTCCAATTAGGCAACAAGGGTAATAATCATGGTAAATGTACACTTCAATAATGCAACAGGATAATAATCATGGCAAATGTGTAAACGACTAATTATGACCATCGTCATGGTCACGGTCCCAGGGTATGTGAGCCATAACTATAATATTGTATGAGCTAAGGAATTGGGAACACGGGGAAGATCATGGAGTTCCAGCAGCGGCTCTGAAAAAATGACAGAAAGTTTCGCGGTTGATAAAAAAAGGTATATTCCCTCATGCCTTATAGCACATGATGGTAACGGTCCCTGCCTGAAGGCGTTTGGAACCGGCCCTTCAAGGCCTTCGATCCAGGAACCTAAGAAATCTCATACAACAGTATAGGAATGGTCCTCAATCTCGAGACCCCTAAATGAAATATCATGTAATACGAGCATATAGATAAATAGAGAAAAGTATGAGATCATAGCATAAATAAACAACAAATCTTGATAGAATATCCATCACGAGTAAATAATCAGAACCAGAATGCATTATGGACATAAATGACAGAAACAGGTATAGGTAAACGATAATAAGCAATATAAATAACGAAACCAGATAATCTAAATAATCAACCGAAGGAAATATACATAATGACAACAAGAAGATACATCACGACAGCAAGAAGAATAAGTTAACACAGTTCGAAAAATACACAACAATAACCATGAATGGTAGGGCAAGTACATTACATAGTAAAATGACCAATTACAACAGTACGAGATATACATAATGATTACATGAGACAGGGTAACTTAACAACGTTAACCTTCGATATAACACCATGGTGCTACGTACACTGGTTACATCCATTATTCCATATCAACCATACTAGTACTACCACTAGTGGAGGTCTCCATATGTTCCTGTCTAATCACAAGTCCAGACCCTCAGAACGATTGGCAATTCCTATTGTACCATAGGCTACAGTAACTAAAATTGATCTGTTACCCTCCAGTAACACATTGTAGAAAGTTGAAAAATAAGGTATTCATGGTTATGGTAGGCACCTGAACTCCAAAAGTAGTAATATCTGAGACAATGGGATCACATGCTAAAAGGGATTTGTTTGTTATGGCACAAGTAGAATTATCTAAAGCGAACAAAACATCACAAGAACAAACAAAACATGTGAACAGAGGAAATAAAGTTCTATGAATCAAACAAAGCATTATGTGAACAAAGGAAATAGTTTTATGAAATTAGACAAAGCATTATGTGAACAAAGGAATAGTTATATGAAGTTAAACAAAGCACTATGTGAACAAAGGAAAGAGTTATATGAAATTAGACAAGGTAGTATGTGAACAAAGGAAATAGTTATATGAAATTAGACAGAGTAGTATGTGAACCATGGAATTACATTCACAAGACAACAGCATTAATGACAAAGGCCCAAACACCACCTAATACATCATTGAATTCAGCAATAATTAAGAAACACTCTATAATAATGGCATTGATATGATAAACAATAAATTTCCGGAAACAATGGGATTTCCAATGTTGTTTGCTAACAAAGGGTTAGTAAACTAGATGGATCTTTCATAATAATAAAATTAATCTGAGTTCTACCTGAAAAATAGATTCGAGCGGCACTCAATGTAGCAATGGCTTCGGTTTAGCACTCACACAGCCCTCACTAAAAACTTTCGAAAAAAAGAACTTAATTCTCTCACAACTCAACTGATAATGACCTCGCCATCTTGCATTCTTTCCTTCTTGATCTCTCACCACTTGCGAAGGTCGGCTTGGCAGTGACAGCCGTGTTCTTTTATTCTGAGCATGGAATTTTATTTTTACGGTTTGGTAACTGCCAGTGGCGTATCAGCATAGAGTGGAATGAGACTACGATATTTTTGTATTGGAAAAACCTGGGATGTTACAACCCTCTTCAGGATGTATTCTAATGTTGATTGGTCTCATCCTAAAATATTCAAAAAACCTTTCTGGTACGTCGCACAAATCTTTAAACAACATTTTAAACTGTCCTTTCTCATCTCTACTAATAAATATCTTGTTAACATGTTCTGTTTTTCCACTATTCAATAGCAATATCTTTAATAACGGGCTTTCAAGTGAATATTCTTCATCGAGTTCATCCATTTCACTGGGCAACTTTGACACGTACCGACTGCTAGAAGATCAGAATACGCTCGCAGTGTAACCACATTGTTCGGACGAGGTTTTTGGACGTACTCGTCAAAACAAAATTTCTTCAGAATTCGCATCCATAGTAACCGTAGCCTTAGTTGATAAATATAATAATATATAATTAACCAGTGTCATGGGTTAGCGGCCCTGTCACTGTGAACCCTTTTGCTTTCGACAGAAATAATAAATCCTGGGAACCCGCCCCCAGTGTTGGGACTGCGCTAGGGGGAAGATTGACACAGTTCCTAGCAGGAGTAAGTGGAGCAAGTGGAGCTTCCCTGCCATCTGGCACCACAAGGCCAAGAAATTCATTTAGGAACAATAAGGGCGAAAGCTTGGACATGGCGAGTCGAGGTTCAATAGAGCCAACACAAGACATTCCCGCTTCAACCAGAGCACGAAGGCAGCATTGGACTAGATCAATGAACATAAGTTTAATGAATGCATACTACGAAGTTACCGAAGGAGAGACCCAAAAGAAAAAATATTCGGCAAAACTGGTAGATCGTTGGACAGAATCATATCCGGATAAACTTTTCACGGGAAGACACCTGCTCGCGCAGATAAAGAACATCAAGGCATTAAAACTACTCTCTCTAACCTTTTCGCAAAAATCAGAAAGAATTCTTCAGAAACCTTGTAGAAAACCAAGAAATTCACCAAGGAAGCCCCCTACACCAAACGAGATGCAAAACTACTGGTCGAACATATGGTCCCAAGGTAAAGCACATAATGTGGAGGCCCCATGGATTAAAACCGAAACCGAACAACACGCCGAAACAAACGAGATGCCTCCGATAGTTGTCACTACAGAGGACGTGAGTAACACCATACGTAGAATAAAAAACTGGACTACCCCAGGTATCGACGGCATTCACAACTATTGGTGGAAGTCTTTCAGATCAACTCATCGAATACTGGCTCGACTCTTCCAAGAAGCACTAGAAAACCCTGACAGGATCCCAAAGTACTTCACACACGGTAACAGTTATATGCTACCGAAACAGACCGAATTGTCGGATTCAAAAATTACAGACCAATAACATGTCTCCCATCGGCATACAAAATCTTAACATCAACTATAGGAGTTTCGGAACACCTAAAACGGAAGAAAATATTGGCCTGGGAACAAAACGGCTGTAATAAGAAAGGCAGAGGAGCTAAGGAACTTCTGGTGATCGATAACGCCATTACAAAACAGGCAAAAAGAAAAAAAAAATTTAGAAAGCACTGACGTGAGGTCAGATTGCTTTGGCGCTCTTGTTGAGCTACTTGCTTCATTATTCAAACCTTAACAAATCTATAAGCTCTCTGATCGGGCGAACAATAGTCTTTTTCCGTACTATGGGACAATGTGATGCAAATATGAAAGCCTAATGAATAAACAAACCTTTATCTCAATTTGAAGATAACTACTCATAATTTTCACCAAATTTTGTTCTATGCTTCTCCTAAAAACTTACGTCATTGCTTTCCTGAGTTTTGACAACGCCATCAAATTCTTTCTCTATGATAAAAAATTATTTGATTCATATTACGTCTGTGCTTTTCTGAATTTTGACAACGTCATCGACATCGAATTCTACCTCTATGAATTCTATGAAAATTTTGATTGATATTACGCCAACTGACACTGATATCTAGGTCCGCCAGTTGTCAAATGAATATCGATCTGTGATGGCAAATCTTTCAATGACAAAGCTCGGACTTCATGACATTTCTATTTTTCTCTTGAGTAAATGAAAAAAATGATCATATCTTCAGAAGGGGAAAAGCTACGACAATGAAATTTGAGGATGAGTAAGATATCGGTAACCTCAATAAATATACGGATTTTTATTTAAATCTAAATGAAGTCTTAGGAGATATTGAGTATTGAAAATTTTTTTTTTAGGAATTTTTTAAAAATTTTCTAGCGTGACGATTTTTGCGAAATTTTGCAAGCCGTTTTGTTTCAGCCTCCCTCAATAACATTCCAAGTATCAACTTGATCGGATGGATATTCTAGTAGTTATTGAGGAAACAAAATTTCAGATGCTCATAACTACTGAACCATCCGACGGATTTGGCCCAATAACGAACTTGACCGAGATATTTGGACAATTAACCTATTCTGAAAATATGAAAACCCTAGCTGATTCCTTTCGGATGCTAGAGAGGATACGGCCGGCCGGACAGACTCAATTTTCGCCACGAATTCTTCATCAGGGTGTCGAACCCAATCGATTGATACCATTTTCGGCTCGATATTCCAAAATTACAGACATTCGGGCAAAATGATAGGCACTCTGTTCGGGTGAACAAGAGCGCCAAAAACATATCGATAACCTGGATAGATTACCAGAAGGCTTTCGATTCCGTCCCACACTCCTGGCTGCTCGAGGTCCTCCGAATATACAAGGTGAATCCACAAGTGGTCCAACTACTGGAATCTCTAATGTCAACTTGGCGTACAACACTAACAGTCAAACATACAACAATGACTTACCAAACAAAGGAGATAAGGATAGCAAGGGGAATTTTCCAAGGCGACAGCTTCAGTCCCTTATGGTTCTGCGCAGCCCTGAACCCCCTTAGTAGTATGATCAACAGGTCTTCATACGGGTATGCTATAGACAGTAATAACACACTAACACACTTGTTCTATGTGGACGACTTGAAGCTCTTCGCTAGGGGCCGAAAACAGTTGGAGGGGGAACTAGAGTTGGTAAGGAAGTTCAGTGACGACATCGGAATGACATTGGGTTTGGGAAAATGTGCGGTAGTAGAAGTCAAGAGAGGAAAATTGGTACAGCAGGGGAGTATACAGCTAGGAGACGGGCGGTCAATAGATAGCTTGAGAATTGAGGACAGCTATAGATACCTAAGAGTTCAACAAACGTATGAAATACGCCAACAAGACAACAAACAACTCGCAGAAGAAGAACTAATCAGAAGGGCACGAAGGATTCTCGGAACGCAGCTGTCTGCAAAAAAACATAATGCCAGCAATAAATATATGGGCTATATCATCATTTACTTACACGGCTGGTGTCCTGTCGTGGTCGAAAAGGGGCCTAGAAAGAATAGATAGGAAAATTCGTACAACACTTACGAAATATGGCACCCTTCATCCCAATTCAGCTATAGAAAGAATATACATACCCCGTAAAGAAGGTGGAAGAGGTCTCAGAAGTCTGGAGGAAGCCTGTTTGAAAGAAAAGAGAAACATCACAGAATACTTTGTCAGGAGCAACCGCCCACTACATAAATGGTTCAACACGTACCACTATGCACCCAACAGAACTGGGGCATCAATTCCGGAAGAACCTGAAAGAGAAAATCAATTGGAAGGCATGAAACAGAGTTGGAAGTCTAAATCACTATTCTATGCTAGTATGCAACAAGAGGAAGTAGACATTACAAAGTCGAACACTTACCTTACTCAAGGATATTTATATCCTCAAACGGAGGGAACATTATTAGCCATACAGGACCAGGTAGTGCCAACAAGATCGTATATCAAGCACATAATGAAGCAGCAGATAGAGTCAACTAAGTGCCGGTTGTGCAACACCTCTCATCTGGGTGCTCACAAATAGCCGGAACGAAATACCTCTCTCGGCATAATGATATGAGAAAGGTGGTCTACCAGCAGATATGTCTTCGGGAAGGACTGCTTCAGCACTTCACTCCGTACCATCTATATATCCCACAGGCGTTGTTAGAAAATGAAAATACCAAGATCTACTGGGATTTGACTGTGGTGACCGATTTAGGGGTGGAGCACAACAGACCGGACATAGTCGTGTGGAATAAGGTGAACAAGACCGCCCTTATCATTGACTTTGCTGTGCCTCTAGATAATAACTTATCGAAAGCGTATGGAGAAAAGGTAGCAAAGTACGAAGCGCTTGCGCGACAGATGAAGGTCCTGTGGAAGTTGAAATCCGTTAAGATAATGCCTTTAATTATAAGCACCAACGGACTAGTACATCGAAGGACTGCCACAAATGTTGAGGAACTGAACTTGCCTCAAAACACAATAGCGTGGATACAGAAGGCCGTAATACTCGGAACGGTCAGCATAGTTCAACAAATTATCTTTCCTTATTAACTTCTCAGGTTGTCCTTGGCTTCTTGGAGTCCGGGCAACTTTGTTTGTTACCCCACGAAAGTGTGAAGCAAAAAAAAATATATATAATAAATAAATAAATTCTTAAGCTTTCTCAATTTCCAATTGATAGTGTAATGGTTATACCAAAAAGATATTAGAAAAAACGAAATGAATAATAGAAAATCAGCATGAACGCAATATAACACAAGAGGCTATGCAACAAACCATAAAAAGCGTCATTTCTTATGTGAAAGGTTTATCAGAAAAAATGAGAAGAATATATATATATATATATATATATATATATATATATCTTTTGAGCTTTTGGCTTTCAACACAAATGTTAGCTGGAGTTGGTGACGGGGTGCCATACAATTCGGTGTATGACATAAAAGTCTAGGGAAAAAACCCCCCAAAAAAAATCCTGGCTCCCTGCAGAAGTATTGTTGTGGATACAAAATAAGCTGAAATATATTTGAGAGACTTCTTTCTTCAAGAGTGGTCTTCTATTAATAAACACTGAGACTTCTTCAAGTTGTACATATCAAATCTGAGAATAAAAAGACAAAAGCAGAAAAACGAACTGAATACAAAAAAAAACTATCAAATTTGTTTGAAATTTATAAAATATCCCAAGAAAGAATCAGAAAATTCTGAAAACAATTGAATTTTTGATATCTTTAAAGGAACACTCAATAAATTGATTGGTCGATAACTACTAGGATCACAAGGATTTTTTTCTTGTTTCAAAATACCTGTTACTTACGGAATTCGGAGGGAAAGTTTTCTGAATTCAGAATATTGTTATAGAAAGACAATGACCAAGACCTTTGTTATTATTTAGAATTATTAATGTATAATATGTATCATGAATCAAGTTCGTTTAAAATATTTGACAGATTACAATAAAAAAGAGATTGACGAATATAGTTTGATTAGTGTTCAGTTGAATAAAACCGACGAAATCTGAACAACCTTTTTTCCTAAATATTTGATGAATTCAGGATATATTCCGTCAAAACCTTCTGCTTTCTGAGATTTGATAGACTTAATTGCAGCCCTTAATTCATCTATATTAAATGGATGTGACACATGTTCTAAAGTAGGAGTTGAATATGTGTGATTTCATCTTCATATTCTTCATTTTAGAATGGGATATATTAACTGATATAGATACATCAACTAAGCGATCAAGCTTGGATCAATTTTTGATGACGATGAGGCAAGAGGAGTAGGTTCACCTAATTTTCTCAATATATTCCATGAACTCCTACTCGAATGTGTGACATTCATTTTGATACATCATAATCCCATTTCTCTTTTCGGCTTGTATTGATATAATTCAAAAACCTTTCACATTTATCAACGGATAGTGGTTTTTGATAGTTCCTATAAAAATTATCGGTTTCTTTGGATCAACCTGGAATATAATCGTTCCAGAAACCTCTTGGAACGATTTTTTTTTTGCTGCGGCTTTCACAACACCTATGAATCTGTGATAGTCATCATGAGTGGGTTTAATCTACCTAATATCACTGTCTACTTTCTTGACAAAATTAATTCAATTTGCTTTCTTGAAATTCCAACGAGGTCTTTTGAAACATTCAGATATTGAATGAAACTTCTTAAAGTCAACAAAATAGATTTATGTTGGCTATGAGGAAAAAACTCCTAGAATTTTACGATTTATAGGATGTGATTTGCAAATATCGTCACAAGACACTAGGCAGAGATAAGGATTATAGCCTCTATCCCATCTAGAGGAATGAAAAGAAGGTACATCTACATCTTTTCCATCAAAAATCAAATAGAAATTATTTTCTCCCATCCAGTCAGCTAAAACTATTCCACTTCTTTCAGTATTACATACCCTACATTACATGGTGGAATTGAAATCACCGCAGTAAATTGGAAGATTCATTTCCAAATTTCTAGACCAAATAGTACCTATTCGGAGGTTTATAAATATTAACGATAGAAATATTACAAAATTTGAAAGAGATAAAGAAAACACCCTCAAACTCGCCTTTTCGGATTGACTAGAAAGTGTGAACTAAGGATTTTTAACATAACAAGCTAAACCGTAAATTCTACTAAGGAGGGGATCAATAAATACATAACCCTTCTATATATATAGTTCTTCTTTCACGAAGATTTTTTCAGTATCCGTATGTGTCTCGTGAAGAATATAATCTCTGCACCGTAGTGCTTTGCTGATTTAGAAATATAATAACTCTTGTCCTTAGAAACACCTTCTATAGTCAAATTCAATACACACAATTTGTCGCCAATCTACAAAGAGGATTCTCGAATCGGGTCTTGCGGTCCAAGTGACGATTTTTCAGATCTTCTGATGTTTGTTTATGGAACCCATTCAAAAAGAAATCATCATCCATAGTTGGAGAAGGTTGAGATATAATACTTTTTCATTAAAAAATAACGTAGGAAAATAATCGACTGACATCAATTATGACTGATGTCATAAGAACAATTGGAAATTGGTACGACATAACAGCTGCCTTCAAGACACAAGATGCCATCAGGGCTAATCTAACAAAAGTTGAACCTGATAACGAGAATTAAAGAACAATGAATGGCATATTCTCATATCGGAGAAACAAAACTCTCCTTGAAAGTGAGAATAAAAGGATATCAGAAGCTTTATCAAGTGTTAGATACCGATATATCCAAGTCGGTTCAACATGCTGTGGATGATAATCACCCGATAAAATGGAACGAAGCATCTATCATATCCAAGGAAGAAAGACCTACAAGGAGAAAAATCAAAGAAACAGCATTAATGAGTATCGCTCTCAATATCATAAGTTTACCATCAGTTGAATTGCCGAAAGTTTGTAGGCCAATTATTCGAAGTCACTTGAAAAAGTCTTCAAACCACAGATAAATACTAATTTTATCTAGTTTTCATAGTCTGTCGTCTATTTATTTGATTAGTGAAAATTGAAGAATTTGCTGATCCAGTCAGCTTTTCGAAAAGCTGATTTAGGTGGCATTCCGAAATAGTTTTTACAGGCATAATTATAGAATGTACTTCAACAAAACCTTCATTTGAAATATAACACCACCGTATTTGATGAAACAATTGTGTAAAACAAAAAAAATATGTGGAAATTTCAAGATTATTATTTATTGGAAAATTAATATCCATAGATGATGTAATTGGTGATAATGCTTCCTCTTGTGTTGTTGGTAGACCATAGAAAGAGGGAAAAATTGAAATTATACATACATTTTTTTTTATTATCTTGTATTATGTATATTCTGTAGTTTTTGAGTGATCTTATTCGATTTTTGTTTTATGGTAGTTGTAAGGTCTCTGGTTAGTTTTTCATTATTCGTCATCAAAAATGTCTATGTCTCACCTTGAGTATTCTTGTTGCTCCATGAATACTGATACATTACCCTTATCTGATTTTAGTAACATTAAATTATAATGTTCTCTCAAAAATCTTTTGCTTTTCTGTAATATGCTGTCATTTTGTGGTTCTATTTATTTTTGTCTGTTGACGTAGTCCGTTATCTTATTCGTTATTTTTGCTCTGAGATAATCCGAATCCTTTCTCAAATGAGCTTATTTTAAAAACAGAAAGATCTTTCTTCCCAATTGTAAGAAAAAAGAAGATACCATATCATAAAAATGACAACTTACTAATCATATATTGAAAAATAAAACAGACAAATTACAGAGTAAGTTAGCAATAAAACTGTTGAATTCAGAAAAAGATGTCACACATATAGAAATCAGGAATATTGAAAATTCTTAAAAAAAAATAGAATCCAAGATAATCTTAGTTTTATCAGAAAATCAATGGTTAAATTTCAACATACACAGAAATTAGGCTATAATAAAAAATTTCTCAAGACAAAATCGATCAGAGTAAATAAATTATCAAGACTTAAGGACCACCTACCAAAAATTATCACAGATGAAAAGTGGTTGAAGAATTTAACAGAAACTGAAATACCTGATGATATGAAAACATATATCGCTTTAGACCTTAAATTCAACCTACCAACATCAATTTTTTTATAGCAAGATTATTGTAAGATTACGAAGTACACAATTATATATAAAGTAAGATATGAAGAAAAAAACTATCTCAGAACAAAAATAACTTATAGGATAACCAACTACTTCAATAATTTGAAACAAATAGGACCACCAAAAATAGCATGTTACAGAAAACTAAAATATTTTTGAGAGAACATGAGAATTTAATGTTACTGAAATCAAAAATCAGTAATGTATCAGTAATCACGCAGAAAAAAAAAACGAAAGGCTAGCCATAGATATTTTTGATGACGAAGAATATGATAAAAATCAACCTGAGATACTACATCTACCATAGAACATAAATCAAATAATATCACTAAACAACCACATAAGACGAAATTATAAATGACGATAGTGAAAGAAAATTAGTGCAATATTTTTATTATTATATATTTTATATTATATTTTTATATTTATCATCTATAGGGGTTCCAACTGGAAAATTACTCAATGGCTTACTTATGTTCTCACAACAACTTACAACAAATCAAATTCATACTTTATCTAAAACTCCTTCGAATTTACATATTTCACAATTAATCTCCAACTTAGAGAAGAGCAAGAATTACCCTAGATGGGATTTCTCTTATTACTAATTTCCCATTAAAAACAGTAATAAAGACAGTTATCAAACATTGGGTAGACATAGAACCCCACAGTCAAATTCCACAAGATAGATTTCTCAACAAGTAGACTTTATATTCAATAATATATATTTTTTTATATGGAAACTTCTACAATCAAGTCTTTGGTACACCAATGTATAATGGACGATTTAATAAATTACACATTAGACAAATTGTCCTTTCTACATACCTGCCTCAAAAAGTTTGTCAATGACATAATCTGTTGTGTGCCCATAAATTAAAAATTTAGAAAGCACCGACGTGAGGTCAGATTGCTTTGGCGCTCTTGTTGAGCCACTTGCGAGTAAATATTCAAACCATAACAAATCTATAAGCATTCTGATCATGTGAACAATAGTCTTTTCCTGTACTATGGGACAATGTGATGCAAATATGAACGCCTAATGAATGAACAAACCTATATCTCAAATTAAAAATAACTACTCATAATTTTCCCCAAGTTTTGTTCGAAGCTATAATTCCCTTTTCCTAAAAACTTATTTTTATTATTATAAAAGGATGCAGAGAAGAGGCTGTTGCCTATAAATCTCAAACAAAAATTGAAAATTAAGTGGCGCTTCAGAAATAACAAAGAAAAGAAAAAGAGTATTTCCACAAGGAAAAATATCACACAAGTGTTAATGCGTCCAATCTGTTTTTAAAAGAGTTTACACTATCGGCACAAACTACACTGTCAGGAAGAGAGTTCTATTTCGCAAACACGCGATTCGGCAGGAAAAACTGTCTCGCACGAGCGCGGAATACCTCATAGTAAAGTTTATATTGGTGGCCACGAAGATGATTTCTATTTAACTCGAAAATACTACCCAGATTGCCACCAATGAAGCCCCGCAGTATACGAAACGTCACTATTAGATCGCCATGCATTATGTCAGTGCTTTTCTGAATTTTGACAACGTATATTGTTTCAGCCACCGAGATTGAATTCTGTCTCTATGATTTCCCGTTATGAAAAATTTTGATCAATATTACTGACACTGATTAATGAGCCCGGCATTTGTCAAGCGAATATCGATCTGTGATGGCCATCGTTCAGAGAAAATCACCGAGACTTCATGTCATCTCTCTTTTCTCTTGAGTAAATGAAAAAAATGATCATATATTTAGATGGAAAAGAGCTACGACAATGAAATTTGAGGATAAGTAAGATATCGATCACCTCAATATATTCACGAATTTTTATTGAAATCCGAAATATATCTTATGAGATAGTGAGTATTGAAAAAATTTTTTTTGGGAATTTTTTGAAAATTTTCTAGCATGATGATTTCTGCGAAATTTTGTGAGCCGTTTTGTTGCAGCCATCCTCAACCATATTTTAAGTATCAACTTGATCGGATGGATATTCTAGTAGTTATTGAGGAAACAGGAAACAGATGCTCATAACTACTGAACCATCCGACGGATTTGGCCCAATAACGAGTTTGACTGAGATATTTGGACAATTAACCTATTGTGAAAATATGAAAACTCCAGCTCATCTCTTTTGGATACTAGAGAGGATACGGCCGGCCGGACAGACTCAACTTTCGCCACGGATTCTTCATCATGGAGCCGAACCCAATCGATTGAGACCATTTTCGGCTGGATATTTCAAAATGACAGACATTTGGGCAAAATGATTCTGTTCGGGTGAACAAGAGCGCCAAAAAGAAGAAATACTTAGATGTTTCTTGAATAAAGCAACTAATAATTAATTTTATACTTTATTTGTTCTATCAAATCAAATAAAAGACAATTTCTAATACAACTCAACTTGAGAAACTAATTTTAAAACTGCATAAAATTCATGTGTAGAAAACTAACATGACATTCTCGAACATAGAATATAGAACTAAAGTCAAACTCTTGTTCTTGATTACGGTGGCAAATAAAATATATTTCAACAATGTTTCATCAAGTACGATAACAATTCACTATAGAAGAAGAATCCATTATATTTGTCCGAGTTCTGGACACACTACTAATTAGAATAGAACAAGCTGCGGTAGATATATCAACTGCCATTGAAATCACACAAATAAAACCAAAATCAATTTTATTATCAACATGAAAAAATATATAAAATATGTCATTCTACATTTAAACAAATAAAAAATCCAAAAATTGAACGACATGGTCTCAAGAAATTATACTCAAGATCATCAATTAATAAAATATTGTTCCATACACCTTAAGAAATCGCAATAATGATACCTGATCACCAGAACATTCAACAGAATTCAATTCAGTCCTCTCAAAAATTGATGACTTCCTAGACAAATTGATGAATATTTTCAAATATATTGAAGGCATTAAAATTAAACTTCAATCAATTCAGTCTACATCACTAATATTCTCCAGATTGAAAGACAAATTACCTAAAGAATTATCAACAGGAATGATTTACATGATGAACTGCAGTAATTGTGAATAATACTACATAGGTCGATTTTCCAGAAATCTCAAAGGTTCATACCATTAGAGTGACTGCAACAAAGAAAGAACTGTGCTCTGACACAACAGGTTATGGATACAGGACATAACATGAATTTTGAAAAAGAAAACGTTACCATACTTGACAAATGTGATATAGACAAATCACAATCAGACTTGTACTGGAAATTATATGAATTTCATAAAACCGTTCAACAATGAACAGGAACTCTGATATCAGCAACCTCTATCTCTGCATACCCCATAAAGGCAGATGATGTGACATTAATAATCTCATGTTTTTCAAAAACTATGAACGAACAGAAGGAAGTGCTATTATTTATTTAATTATTAATTATGAATATGCACTGCATTAATTTTAACCATAGGTTCTTGGGATCAAGAGAAAAACACTTTTTTCCATACCGTTTTACCATATTCATCTGCGTTAAAAAGTAATAAGGATTTTAAGTTTTCACATTGGGCAAATACTCCTCTGTGTGCAGTTTAGTTTGAATTAAAATTCAGTTGGATTTGGAAAAATCAGAAAATTATACAAAATTATACTGATTTATTTCCTTTCAACTTCAAATATCTCAAAAATGGTGAGAGTTAGGAAAAAAGATTATGAATGATTTTATCTGCAAAAAAGACTGAAATGATTCTAGGAAGTACAAGATACAGACCTTTAGTTCAAGTGATATTTGTTTTCATGCAATTTAACCAATCTGAACAGTAGTAGTGAGAAACCCACAAGAAATGGAATAAATCTATTGATGCCAAAATATGCATGACTGTTATCACATACCTTCTAGAAGAGATCATTTCAATTGATATTGTCGTTCGAATATTACAGAAGAAAATGCAATTTTTTTATGAAATTTCAACACTATATCTTTTGAACGGGGCCAAATTTGGGAAAATGTTATAGGAAGATAATGTTTCTTTTGACGTCAAGAATCTACGGTTAAAATTAACGCAGTGGTCAAAGACTGACCCTGTATATGTTTCAAGATGGTTTTAGGGCTATTCATGATGGTTCCGATTCTTTTTTGGAATAGGTTATAAATTTCACACAAATTTGATACGTATTTTTTGTATTCAATTCCTTTTATTATCATATTCGATGTGTGCAACTAGAAGAAGCCTCTAGATTTATCAATAGAAGACCATTCTTGAAGAAAGAAGTCCCTATTTTTGTACGCACAACATCACTTATGCGGGGAGCCAGGTTTTTCTTTTTACTGGGGTTTTATCCTTAGGCTTTCATGTCATACACCGAATTGTATGGCTCCCCGTCACCAACCCCTGCTAACATTTGTTTTGTTAGCCAAAAGAATATATATATGTTTATTTATTCAAAAATTATTTTTAATCAAATGATGGAATTCCAACTAATTTTGACCTTATTCATATAGAAAAAGTTTATTCAACTCTGATCAGTAAATCATATTCGAAGTAACCACAAAATTTCAAAATCGCTTTCTATGAAAATTTAATTCTGGCATCTTAATGTCAATGCAGAAAATTTACTACAAAACAAAAACCGAATCTAGTTGGCTAAACTTCCGATCACAATTCAATATATCAATTGGTTTCCAGTCAAATGCTTGTGACCCCGAGAGGTTTGAACTTCTTGTGTTTTTCGCCCTATTTATGAAGTTTACTGGAAAGGTAGAGTAGATGGAAGCGCTCTCGGATGCCTTATTTGGTGACGGGAAAGCAATTTTGGCCGGTTTCTGAACTCAAAATAAACTCAGTTTATCTATTCGATAAATTTAAACGAAAGTTAACTGTCGAATTGGGTTTCTGACTACCGCGCCGACAGATAAACTACACATAAACTCCGTTTATTTTAACTCTACCCAATTACGGGATATCTCGACGTTAACTATTCAATGTTTACATGACAATTCCAGGATAACCTCAAAATTATATCTCCGAAAATTCGAAAATTTAAGTTTATATACAACTCAAACATGGAATTGACAAAACAAATATTTTCAAGTTCCTCATCAGATGAAGAAATTCTGGAATTCATCAATAATATAGCAATACCTCGACAGATAAGGATTCGTAGATCTCCGATGGAAATGTATTCAGATGAAGAGTTCAGGTAAGTAGTAGTAACTGTCTTTTATTGCAAGCAATTGGCCATCGACCTGAGGTCTTTCAGCCTATTAAAAATACCCAGTAATATAGTTGGTTGAGCTGTCTGCTCGTTTAAACTTTCAAATGAAACACATTAATTTACCTTAAAACTTTAATGCATTATCGTTGTAGAAACGGATAAACTGTGCTCTGTCTTGGTAGAGCTTGTGTGGACTGTACTGTTCTGTTGATCAAGAGGGACTAAAATGGTGGCAGGCTCGCAGGTACCCCGAGCGTTAGCGGTGTTGCCAGATTGTGTACACCGTTGCTCGATGAGCATAGATTTTAATTGCTAACATACTGCCGGCCTTGAAATGACTACATTTCAACAACAAAAATAATAAATAAACACTATTCAGACATCATTCACATCGTTCTCAATAGGAAGTATACATATTTTAGTTATCGCTCTTTTAAAAACACTACCATCACTGCAGCGCACTGAGACCACTCGAATAACGCCATCAGCACCAGCGTGGAGCGATTCTATTCTACCCATCTTCCATGCCAGAGGAGGTAAGTTGTTTTCCTTTATTATAACCAAGGCTCCCTTGCTGACCAGATTGGGGCCGTTGTTTTTCCATTTTAGCCTCACTTGAAGGCCGTTGACGTATTCAATGCTCCATCGTTTCCAGAATAATTGCACCATCTTTTGCCTCTGCTGATATAGTTTTAGTCGACCATCTGGAATATCTATATAACTGCCTTGGGGTAAGCTTGTGAGAGGCCGTCCAATTAGAAAATGTGCAGGTTTGAGTGGGGATAAATCATTAGGACTGGAAGAAAGAGGGTAAGTGGTCGCGAATTGAGTATAGATTCTATCTGACACAAGACCGTAGTAAAATCTTCAAAACGCAGCTGATTGAGGCCTATAATACGCTTCAAATGATGCTTAGTACTCTTAACGCACGCTTCCCATATTCCTCCAAAGTTTGGTGCTCTTGGTGGAATGAATTTCCAAATTATCCCTTCATCGGTAAAATGTTTAGTAATTTTTTCAGTGTTTTCTTCAAAAAAACTGAGAAGTTCATTGTTAGAACCTACGAATTGCGTACCATTGTCTGAAAAAATGGTTTTCGGTTTTCCTCTTCGAGCAGTAAATCTTCTCAAACACGCAATAAAGGCTTGTGTAGTTAACTCAGATACTAACTCAATATGAACTGCCTTTGTAGGCATGCAGACAAATATGCATATCCACGCTTTTACTATACCTGGCTTACGAGATTTACTGTCTTTCAACAAAAAGGGACCAGCGTAATCGCAACCTACGTATGAAAAGGAAATGCCTGGGAAAGCCGTTCTGAAGGTAAGTTACCCATAATGTATTCGCATGTCTTTGGTTTTGACTTAAAACAAACCATGCATTCATGAACAATTTTACGCGCAATATTCCTACCTCCGAGAGGCCAAAATCTCTCTCTTATGGCGAACAATAATTGCTGTGGTCCGCAGTGGAGCAGTGTTTTGTGCTCATCGCGCATTATGTATAGAGTTAATAAATGATTCTTTGGCAAAATAATTGGATGCTTTTTGTCATAGTCAAACTCTGCGTTCAAGATTCTACCTCCAACTCGTAATATATTATTAGTGTCGGGAAAAGGATTTAAACCCGAAATTGAACTAGAACCTCTAATGTATTTTTGATCTTTTAAATCCGCAATCTCTTGGCTAAATGCGCTAGCCTGGGCTAACTTTATCAAAACATTAAAAGCGTCTCCTATCTCTAATACGTCTAAATAGCCAAATCTTTTATTACCTCTGTTACTTGCGTTATTTATGAATCGCAAAGAATATGCCATAATTCTTATAATCTTTTTTAAATTAGAAAATCGTTCAAATATACTATCAGAATTTTCCATGGCAATATTTGAAATTGTCTTAACTTCAGGTATCTCAGTCAATATATCGATATTTCCACCTAAAGGATATTCATCACCATTACCCTTAGCCAGTGCGGCCCTTCAAACCAAAATATTGATTTTGTAAGGTCGCTTACAGTAGCTCCTCTAGATATCAGATCAGCAGGATTTTCCTTTGATCTTACATGATGCCAATCTTTAATATCGGTTGTAGATTGTATCTTTGACACTCTGTTTGCCACGAAGGTTTTCCATTTATCTGGAGAACCCTTATCCAATGATAGGTGACAAGTGAATCTGTCAAAAACAAAGGTTTTTTGAAAATTTATTTTCATTGCGCACTTGACTTTAGTTAATAGTTTCGATCCTAAGAGTGCTGCGCATAGTTCCAATCTGGGCAATGTTAAATTCTTAATGGGTGCTACCTTACTCTTTGAACTAATAAGACTACATCTGAATTCGCTAGAAGTTTGACATTTTACATATAGGCATGCGCCATAACCTTTTTCAGATGCATCCACGAATAAATGTATTTCTAAGTATTGAGCATCTCGTAAAAGAGTATGTCTTGGGATTCTGATATTTTTGAGCTCCTGTAGACCAACTACAAACTCTAACCAATTTTTTCTTAGATTATCGGATACTGGGTCATCCCAGTCGCCCTTTTCCTTCCAAACTAATTGAAGAATGAATTTGGCCTTCATCACTACGGGACTAACAAGGCCCATAGGGTCGAACAATTGACTTATTGTTGAAAGAATGGATCTTTTAGTTATGTTTTTATTCTCTTCTAATTCACCTAAACTTGTGTTATATTCTATTGTGTCAGAGGATGAATTCCAATATACGCGCAAAGCCTTACTATTTTGATTTTCGCTAAGGTTTAGTATGATAGACTTAACTTCCTTATTAATATTAAAGTGTTCAATGAGATTTGGAGAGTTAGTTAACCACTTTCTCAATTGGAAACTTGACTCCATCAACAACTGCGTAACCGTTGATTGAAGCTTAATAATGTCAGATTGATTGTTTCTGCCGTCTAAATAATCGACTACATAAAAATTTTCTCGAATTGCTTTAGAAGCTTCAGGATAGGTGTCAACATTTTCATGAGCTATCTGTTGCAAAGCTCTTGTTGCTAAAAAACTGGCTGACTTACTTCCGTATGTAACCGTTAGTAACTCATAGCACCTTAATTTTTTATTTTCCGATTTTCGCCAGAATATTCTTTGGAATCTGGTCTGACTTGGATGAATCCAAACCTGTCTGTACATTTTAGATATGTCAGCTGTAAGTACATGATAAGGTAATCTAAATCTTAAAAGTATGTCAATTAATTCACACTGTATGGTAGGTCCTGCTACTTGTATGTCATTTAAAGAAACGTTATTGTCAGTCTTAGCTGAGAAATCGAACACAACCCTACAAGGTGTAGTATCGCTTTCCTTTAACACAGGATGATGAGGGACATAATAAACTGTTCCGTCATCTTCTAATTCATTTACATCTAACTCTACTTCCCTTAGATGTCCTAGTCGTTTATATTCATCAATGAAATCTACATACTGTTGCCTTAATTTAACATCTTTTGATAATTTCCGTTCAAGATAATGAAATCTTTTCAATGCCATTTCCTTTGATCGTCCTAACTTAACTGAATCATTTTTGAATGGAATTTTAACTATGAATTTATTGTCTTGAGCTCTTGAAAGGTTTGAGATGAAATGATTTTCACAAAACTCATCTTTGATTTCGGGACTTGAACAATTTTCAACTTGCCAAAATTTCTCTAAACTCTCGCTTAAGAATTTGTTTGACTCAATTTTATCGATGGCTAAATTACTAAATACGCGATTACAATTTTTAATCCAAAATGTCTAATTTCTCCGCCCAATATCCAACCGAGTTTACTGTTTTGCAATATAAGGCTACTAGTCAAATTTACCTGTTCCATAAGCAGCAATTTATAAAATATTCCTACTCCGCAAAGAATATCGATTTCTTGGCTCTTATTGAAACTTGGATCTGCTAATACTTTATCTTCCGGGATATTTAACATCGTAGAACTGAAGTCATAATTTGGTAAATATTGAGTGATTTTTGGTAATATTAAACAAGAAATAGTTTCAGAATACTCACTTACCAACGAATTTATGCTTACTGACATTTTGTACTTAGCACACGTACTGAAATTATTGCCAATACCTGCTATGCTGTATTCTACTGCGCACTTATCCAAGCCTAGTCGCTTAGCTAACCTTTCGGTAATAAAATTACTTTGAGAACCTGGATCAAGTAACATGCGTGCCTTGATTAATTGATTGTATTTATCTTTTACATTGACTAAAGCGGTTGATAGTAACGAAACTACCCTGCTGCTCGCCGTAGCTGCGTTTGATGCCGTTGAAACAGACTTAAGAGCAATACCATTATCATCAATATTGACTTCTGCCAAGTTATCACAAACTTTTTCATGGAAGTGTCATGTTCACTTTCGCTATGTAATTGCGTGTGCATAATTTTACCTTTTCCTTATGTATTATTGTGTTGTGATGGCCTTTACATTTTCTGCAAGTTGCTTTTGTGCAATAATTAGTGCTATGATTAGGATTTAAACAATTTGCGCATAGCTTAAGCTCTTTTAACCTTTTAATTCTATCATCAATGCTAAGACTTAAGAATTTGTCACATTTAAAAATTGAATGATAGTTTTTGCAAAAATAGCAAGCAAACTTTTTTTCTTGCACTGTGAACGCATTTACTCTTTTATCCCTTGAACCTTTACTGTTTTCATATTTCCTTTCTGTGTGCATTCCCAACTTCTCTAATAACAAATATTTTTCTTTCAGAAATTCGCTGATTTCTTCCATTGTGGGTAACTCACCTTTAATCTTGTAACCTTCCCAGTCTCGCCTGGTTCTATTATCAAATTTGGATACTATGACATGAATTAGGAGTGTATCCCATTTTTCTACTGGTTGACCAAGATTTTTTAAAGAACGAAGATTTTTTGTAAATGAATCGTAAAGATTTTTAAATCTGGACCGTTTTCTCTTGTCAGTCCTTGAATTTTGAATAAATTGTTTACGTAAGTCTCTATAATTATTCTTTTATTCTCGTAAGCCTCCTCAGTATAGAAAAAGCTACTGAATAATTTGCACTTGTAATCGGAATTGATTCTATTTTTTGAGCGGCTTCTCCACTCAAGCAAGATTTCAGATAATAAAATTTTTGAATTTCGTCTAATTGTGTGTTGTCGTGAACTAAAGATAAGTATAAATCTCTGAATTCGAGCCATTTTTCATATAATCCGCCAATATTTGGTAACTTCAATGCCGGTAACTTTACATAACTAGAACTAACGTTTTTATACTTTCTGAACGTTTAACTACTTTTTCTTCTAGACCAAAAAATTCCTGTTCATAATTATTGATGACTTCTTGAATAATGGCAACTATTTCAAAATAATTTCCTTCAAATTTTGTTCTTTCGTTTTCTTCAATAGTTAAATCCTCCACGGTCGTGTTTTCGTCGTCACGCATTAAATATTCTACGTTGTTTTGAATTTCTTCAAACTGAGTAAACGTTTTACTGATGGCTTCTAACCTCAATTTCAACTGAATTATTTCTTTCCCGTTAACTGCGTCGTGATCTATATTACCCGCGTAATTTATCAATCTCGTGAGTGACGCTTTACAAATGCCACGTTTAAATCTTAATTCCGCTAAATCCAACATAATGAAATTCTAATTTTATTCTATACTCAATTTTTTGGAAAAAAGGATAGGAATCACTCACTCTGTCTTGTTTGCCGGGTTAAGCTACGCCACTCTAGGTCTTCCGTCTTTTCAGTCGTCGCTGATGACTTGGAATCTTCTTCTGTGCCGTATGTCGCTTACTGTCTTCTTGTTTATCGATCGGGAATCGATTTTCTGTCTTTCTCTGGATTCAATCCGGCCCGAAGGACCAAAATGGTTGAGCTGTCTGCTCGTTTAAACTTTCAAATGAAACACATTAATTTACCTTAAAACTTTAATGCATTATCGTTGTAGAAACGGATAAACTGTGCTCTGTCTTGGTAGAGCTTGTGTGGACTGTACTGTTCTGTTGACGAAGAGGGACTAAAATGGTGGCAGGCTCGCAGGTACCCCGAGCGTTAGCGGTGTTGCCAGATTGTGTACACCGTTGCTCGATGAGCATAGATTTTAATTGCTAACAATAGTTTTACAAAAATCTAACATTAAAAATTACTTATTTGTTTATGAAAGTGTATGTTTTCTATTAGAAATATTCTCGTAATATGATATTGATTCTTCAAATTTTTTTAGGCAAAGATTCCGACTGAACAAAAGCACAGTGGGATATTTATGTGATGAACTGAACCCAGTTTTATCCCCGACATCTCAGAGAAAAGTGGCATTATCTGTTTTAGAACAGGTGTGCATTGCTCTACGATACTATGCCACAGGCACTTTTTAAATTGTTATAGGTGGTGATATCAATGTTCACAAATCAACGGTATCTAGAGTTATTTTCAATGTGAGCAAGAAAATAGCCATACTATCTGAAAGATTTATATGTATGCTAAAGAATGATACCGAAATTCTAGAAACTGAGACGGGCTTCTATAACATAGCAGGCTTTCCAAATGTACTTGGTTGCATTGATTGAGTCAATATATGCTATTGTCGAAGGAAATGCATTCAGATGATTAATGGCAATTCAATATTTCAGGTGAGTGGCAGAGTATAAAAACAGGTATTCACTTCAAATTTCTTAATTTTGTTCGTATTTAAGCTTCTTATTTTGTGAAGTCATCTGAGATACAAATATTCAAATTGGTACAATGGTATGAAATTATTACCTTTATTAATGAGGAGAAATGCCATAATTAGTAGGAAATAATATATGCATATTTTATAGCAAAACGTGTGTGATAGCCAAGGGAATTCTTAAGTGAAAGCTTGTTTTTGCAACTCAGATAACGTCACTTTGTGTGAGAGAGACGTCAGAACTTTCTATCTCTCTGCAATATGTAAGAGAATACCTGTGTTTTTAATCAAGGGGTAAATGAGAGAACTTTTAATTTAAGTTATTTATTTTTCCTATAACTTTTTTTCATAACATAACACAATTTCGCCTCTTCTATTTCTATTAACTTCAACGTAAGTTCTGCCTCCACCAACTGTTCCCTCTTTGTCAAATAGAATTCCTCTATCTTGGTTTTCAGATTTTCGAAATCAACTCAACTTTTTTTTCTGTTAATAAGTCCTCATTGGCCTGCTTTGTATTTTTTCTTTTGATAATTGTGTTTGTTGTTGTAATGAGGGCTTTTTTTTTGTTGCAGTTAACCCTAATCAACTAGATGCTGGTCTTCTTTCACCTGGTCGCCTTCTAGGAGTTTCTGGAGTCACCAGAGAACTATTATGTGAAGAGGGTTCTTCCTGTGAGAGAATTACCTCCTCAGGGAAATTCAGTTCCATATCTGCAATGTATTTTAGTTGAATAAATACCTTTTGTATTATGGTTACCTGTTTGATTGGAATATCTCAATTGTTACGAATCTCACATATATAAGAATTACTCACTTTGCTCAGTAGCACTACAGGATGATTCTTCCTGCAAGTACTGAACCATACCCTGCTGGCTGGTTGCAGGCATGTTGATACAAATCTCAGAGCTTGCAGGAGGTAGCTCAATGGCAGAGCCTGCTGATTCCCTCTCTTCCTAATCTGAAATATGTTATTTTTTAGTTCATTCGAAATTACATAGTATATCATATGCAGTAGTTCGTTGAAGGCGCAATAATTATAGTGTAATCCAGATTCCTTATAATACTCACTAAATTCATAATACCCAGCTGACGACTCGTAAGGGTTTGTTAGTGGTGTGAAGTGATGCTGCAACAAACCCATTACTTTCTCATCAACTTTCGTTGCCTTTGGTCTAAAGGTCCCTCCACCAGTTTTGTATCTTTCACACTGCAAATCGACAGAAATTATGAAAACAATAAAATCCTCTTGCTTATGTTTACCTATGTATTTGATATTTGATTTTACCTACTTTGTCGTCGGCGAAATTTTTTTTTCGTTTGTTCCTTTATATTATCATATGAAACACGCAGCTGTTTCTCGCTCCGCGGACCAGTGTCTCCAGCGGTGTTCAATTTTACTCTATAATCTGCAAGGCTTGTTTTTTCAAATTCAAATTACTGGCATCCGTCTTTTTATTGTTGACAGTACCAATAAAATCTTTATTTATGTCCAATAACAATATATTTTCACGCTCAGTGAAATTTATAGCGCTTTGTCGACTCATTTTGTTGCGTAATTGTTTGTTTCGTTTGTTTTTGAATTTGAATTCAGAATCTTCGACGCCAAAAGAACATCACAGAATGATGAATCCATCTCTTGATTCTGTGTTCTGCTTTGATGATGAATGATTATTTTATGGTTGTGAATTAGTCTCTCTTTGAAATTATATTTAATGTTAAAAAATATGTAAGGTTTGATTACAGTGACATCTATTATCACTTTCGTGAACTAACTATACTGTCGATACCGTGGAGTCATCCAATCGATAGCTAACCGAAGCATAAATTTGACATCAGAAACCCGTGCGGCGTTTATCGAGCCGATAAATATTAATATTTGATACATATGATTGTGAATTCTAATGTAACTTTATATAATTATAGATTATTATTATTATTAATTATGACATAAGTCATAATGAATGTCAGTTGATAAATTTTTCCTCTGCTATTTTTTCAATGAAATAGGTGTTATATCGCAGTCTTCCTCAACTATGGATGATGATTTCCCTTTGAATGGGTTCCATAGCAGACTTCAAACATAAGAAGATCTGAAAAATCATCACTTGGACCGCAAGACCTGATTCGAGGAATCCTCCTTGCAGATTGGCGACAAATTTTGTGTATTAGATTTGAATATAGAAGGTATTTCTAAGGACAAGAGTGGCTGTATTTCTAAACTAACAGAGGACTATGGTGCTGAGATTATTCTCCTTCAAGAAACATACGGATACTAAAAAAATCTTCGAGAAAGAGGAACCATAAAAGGTTATGTATTCATTGATTATCTCCTTTGTAAAATTTACAGTTTAGCTTGTTATGTTAAAAATCCTTGATTCACAATATCGAGTTAATCCAAAAGGCTAATTTGAGGAAGTTTTCTTTATCTCTTTCAAATTTTATATAGTTGATATTCAGTTCTTTTTCTGCTTTTGTGTTTTTATTTCCAGATTCGATGTGGGTACCTTGAAGAAGTATCTGTTTCCATCAATAGAAGACCACTCTTGAAGAAAGAAATCCTAATATATTTCAGCTTATTTTTGTACTTTCACACTTAGGCGGGGAGCCAGGGTTTTTTTTTACGGGGTTTTTTCCTAGGCTTTTATGTGATACGCCGAATTGTATGACACCCCGTCACTAACCCCTGATCTGTATGCTTTATTGTTTGCTAACTAAATATTGTAAGCCAAAAGTTCAAAAGAATATATATATATTATAGATGTTCTGAAGGAGCGGTTGATGGACCGCTAAAGCTCAACATGAAATAATAAGTGGTGCACAGAATCAAGGACCTATTTTACTCTGAAATTACCTATAACACAAAAAAATTTTTTTTGGTGCCTAGAATTTTCAGCTGATTTTAACTATATTTTTAATGCTGAATCTAAATATGATATCAGTTTTTCTGTATCAGCTCTAGATTTTTCCATAAATTCAATTATCTCTCAATGCTTTTTCTATTCAATACTTTCAAGTATGAGTGTTGTAAAATTTATACAAGAGATAGATTCTTGTATATTTTCCTTATTGTCAGTCTTCATTTGTAACAAATTGAATTCAAAATAATAATATTTTTATAATTATTATTTTAATTCATCTATTACAAATAGAAGACTAACAATATGAGATATATAACTGATTGGTTGACAAACTGTAAACAAGTGGGATTTGATCCTATTTAGTGTCATCCAGTTAGTTCCATAGAAATCCGATATATGGAGCTGTCCAGTCTGAAGTGAACTTCAACTGCAGTTGAGAGTTGAGGTTAGTTTGTGAATTCCCGCGGTGCAGATAGATAGAACTTAGGGCCAGTTACATAATCGAAAATGAAGTCTCCTTTTTCGTAAGAAGTCTCCTTTACAAATGAAACGGGTTAAATAAACTAATTTTAAGGTTAAAGGAAGCTTTGAAGTATCCTTCATCATAAAGTCCGGATATTGGGCCTTTACGTTAAGAAAAAGTATCCTTTTTTACGCATGCTCTATGACAATATAACATAACTTTATTCTGTTCTGTCATTTCATTTCGAATGCGAACGTATTCATTAATTCCAAAGATCTCTAGATATAAGGTCAATGGTTAATTCATTCTAGAGTGCTAGTGTTTTGCTTAGGAGTTCTCTTTGTGAAATTAGTTTTCTCACTTCTTCTGCACCACCAAAATAAAAATAATATTTCGAACTTTCGAATCTCCCTCCTTCATTTCGTACACAGAATATTGTGCCTTTTCTTCTATTCCATAAAATTTCATTTCTCTATGAAATATTACCAAATGTAAACAATAAATCACTAGATCCCAGAATAGCCAACCTTAAGAAATGTCAAAGTTACAAACAAAAGGGAGTTTTATCTAAATGAGGGTGGGATTATGTTTATGCGCTTTCAAACTGCCTGTAAAGGCGGCTTTCTTGAAAAGCGGCCTTTGTGAAAAAGATCTTTTTCGTAAAGATTATGGAACTGGCCCTTAGCGTCATATAAAATTTGTCTTTAGTAACGAGTTGTTGAAAAGTAAATCTAAAAAGTAGATTGTTAATGTGAAATGTTGTATTTGTGTTGTTGAATAGAAATGAGCTCAAGTAGAAGAAGCTGTGTACATCATCCTGATATTTTTTGCTACATATGCGGAGAATACACGTTCTTGGAAAAAAGAAAAACTATTAGTGACTTTGTAAAGGGGGCTTATCTTGGATATTTTGGTGTTAAGCTTGGTGATCAGGATAAAACCTGGGCACCACATATTGTCTGAAAAACTTGTACAGAGCATTTACGACAGTGGGCTACCGGGAAAATGAAAAGTCTGAAATTCGAGTACCAATGGTTTGGAGAGAACCAAAAATCACTTCGATGACTGTTATTTCTGCCTAGTAAATATTACTGGAATCAATCGAAATAACCGTAACAAGTGAACTTATGTAGATTTAGTTTCTGCAAGACGCCCTATCTCTCACTCAGAAGAAGTGCTAATTCCAACTTTTCAGCAGCTACCAGATTTCTGTGAGGAAACATGTCTCTCTGATCAGAATTCTGACATTACTGAAGGTGACAGTGAGTTTGAAACGATGTCATCAATTCCCCAATGTTTCAACCAAGATGAGTTAAATGACCTCACTAGAGATCTCAACCTGACGAAAGAAGCTTCTGAATTACTAGTTTCCAGGTTGAAGGAAAAAAATTTACTTGTACCAGGAACGAAAATTACATTTAATCGCACAAGGGATGTTGGGGAAAGAATATAATCAATGATCCTTTAGTTCCGCGAGAGGAAATCATGTTTCCACCCCTGCATATCAAGCTGGGTCTAATGTAGCAGTTTGTAAAGGCTCTTGATAAGAATGGATCATGCTTTGCATATATAGGGAAAAAATGCCTCAGCTGAGTAAGGAAAAAATTTAAAGCAGGAATATTTGATGGCCCACAAATAAGACAGCTGATTAAAGACCCTGACTTCATAAATTCAATGATTGAGATTGAACAAAATGCCTGGAATTCATTTGTTTCAGTTGTCCAAAATTTTCTGGGTAAACACAAAGCTAAAAACTATGTTGAATTAGTCAATGAGATGCTGAATAATTTCAGATCACTTGGGTGTAACATGAGCATTAAGGTGCACTATTTACATAGCCACTTAGACCGTTTTCCTGATAATTTAGGCGACATTAGTGAGGAGCAAGGTGAAAGATTTCACCAAGATATCAAATGTATGGAGGATCGCTATCAAGGAAGATGGGATACTCACATGATGGCAGATTACTGCTGGTCTTTAAAACGGGATTGTTCTAAAATACATTCAAGAATGTCACGCAAAAGAAGTTTCTGAAATGTTTAGTGAGTAATTGGTTTAAATGATGACTTTTTCTGTTTTCTATAGTATGTAATGAATAATATCTGTAATATCTGTGTAATATAATAAAAATTTCTTTATTAATTTGTTTCTTTAAACCATGGTTTTTCTTTTAAAATAGTGTAATGTATAATTCACAAAAATGTTGATATCTTCAAAATTCGAGCTGACAGGCAAAAACTAATAGCATATTTGAATTCAGGGCATCAAATTCATATGAAATCACCTTCAAAATCTTCGGCACCAAAACCACTTGTGACCAGTGTAATTTATGTATTCTGTTACTATTCAGGGATTAATGATATTTTATATACAGGATGTTCTGATTTGTTTCCGACAAACTGAAATTGGTGATAGATCACATAAGTTTAAGCAAAAAGTTCCTAAGAACATGGGTCTGGAAATACCTTATATCCGAGATACAGGGTGTTAAAGGTTAAAAATAATTAGCGTTTTCCATAATATATTTCGACTGATTCCAAATAATTGCATGAAAGTTGGTACATAGGGGTTTTTGAGGTGAGAAACTCAAATTTGTGGTCGAATTGGTTGTATTTTCTAGAGGGTGCCACTGGCAATCACTTCGTCCCTTTACACCGTTGCAAATTCTTTGTTCTACCTTGTATGTCATTTTGGACTAAAAAATCGATTCACCTGGCTCTTTTAGTGAAAAGAGGTATAACACATTTAAGTCGCTAGGACCAACAGTTTCCGAGAAAAACGCATTTAAAGCTTATGATTCATACCAATCTACATGGTGATTTTGATATTTTTCCAAAATTTCTGTTGACGATTTCATTCTTCAATTTTTTTCACATAACACACTGTTTTGAATAAAATATTAAGAGTTTTTAAACTTGGAAGTGTTATTTAAAAAAATGTTTTGTGCAAACCCCTATAATAGCTTGCAAAATCGATTCCCCTGACATTTGTTTCTTAGATAAAAATGTATACCTCATCGAAGCTCTATAAAATTCTTTTTATCTGTAGATGATTCTCTGTGTATGCATTCGGGCCTTTGGTCACCAAAATCATATTCCCGTATTTGTTGATAAGCTGCTTGAAATGCTTCATGATTGGGATGTCGACGATTTGGAAAACGTGTTGCATAATCACGTGCTGCAGCTCTTGCATTTCCATTATAGAAACCATAAACAAATATGATGTTTGCATATTCTACATTATTATACACAAAAGGCATTTCAAAAATTGTATTGAATTAGTACAACTGTGTTAAGTTATAAATCTATAATATGAAAATGAATCGCAAAATGTGTTGGTAAGCGCATAACTCAACAACGCCTGGACCAATTTGGCCAAATCTTTTTTTAAAATGTTCGTTGAAGTTCAAGGATGGTTTTTACGGCGAGAAAAATTGGAATTATTGCTGGAAAACCCTAAAAATACCCCTTTTCTTTTTCCCGTACAAATGATTTGTAACTAAAACGTAGTCAATTGGAGCTTTATTGCTATGGTATAAAGTTCATATTAAATTACAAGCACTCACTGTTGTCTAAGCAATGTAGGTGTGTTCCTAACGTCAAAGATCATATCTATGTTTGCAATTGCTTGAAAATGACGCTCATTGGGATCAAACTCTCAATGATGCTGTAATATCATCACACGCTCATCAAATACGAACATTGTTTTCTATAATCATATCTACATGCTTCCCATCAAACCCAATTGATTTGTGGATCAAGTACAAAGATTATATGTGTGATGATATTTTGTATCAAATACGGATAGAATGGAAAATCCAAATATCAGTGAAGAAATTTACAATGGAGCATTGATTTCAATTGAAGACATGTGCTTGATAATGTCAAACAAATTATTAATTCAATTAGGCCTGACCGCGCCCAATCGTCCAATGCATGACGCTTTTAACCAAGAGTTGCATCGAGGAAAACTGTATTCTTCCACTGTTAAATGAACAACAGAAGTATGTATTTGAAACTCTTATGAAAGTAACAAATGATGAAACTGGAGGGATTTACTTCTTAGATGCACCTGGTGGTACAGAAAAAACTTTTTTGATTTCATTAATATTAGCAACAATTCGCTCACAAAATAAAATTGCACTTGCACTCGCTTCGTCGGGAATCGCAGCAACTTTGCTTGAAGGTGGTCGAACAGCCCATTCAGCACTAAAATTGCCATTAAATATGCAAAGCAATGAAACTCCAACCTGCAACGTTTCGAAGAACTCTGCAATGGCAAAGGTTTTGCAGCAATGTAAATTGATTGTTTGGGATGAATGTACGATGGCACATAAAAAATCTTTGGAGGCTTTAGACAGAACCTTAAAAGATCTACGGAGCAATAATAACCGATTTGGTGGTGCAATGATTTTATTAGCAGGAGATTTTCGTCAAACATTGCCAGTGATTCCACGATCAACGCCAACTGATGAACTCAATGCATGTCTAAAGTCCTCCAATTTGTGGAAACATGTCAAAGTACTTCATTTAAGCAAGAATATGCGTGTCGAGTTGCAAAATGACCAATCTGGAAACATATTCTCTAAACAACTCATTGACATTGGTAATGGCAAATTTCCTATAGACATGTTGACTGGCTGCATTAACTTTCCTTGAAGTTTTTGTCAGTTAACTCGATCAAAAGATGAACAGAAGGTGTTTCCAGATGTTTCTCAAAATTACAGAAACCATGATTGGTTGAGCGAACGAGCTATACTTGCTGCAAAAAACATAGATGTAAATGAATTAAATTTCAAAATTCAAGAACAAATTACAGGCGAATTGGGGATATATAAATCAGTTGATTCGGCTACTAATCAAGATGGTGTAGTCAACTATCTACCGGAATTTTTAAACTCGCTGAATTTGCCAGGATTGCCACCTCACAATCTTCAATTAAAGGTTGGATCGGTGGTTATAATGTTGCGAAATATCAACCAACCGCGTCTTTGCAACGGTACACGGTTAGCGATAAAAAAATTACCAAACAATGTGATAGAAGCAACTATACTCAAAGGAAAGTATAAAGGAGAAGATGTTCTCATACCGCGCATCCCAATGATTCCGACTGATGTGCCATTTGAGTTTAAACGACTACAGTTTCCAGTGTGGCTTGCTTTTGCTATGACTATAAACAAGTCCCAGGGGCAATCATTAAGTGTTTGTGGTATTAATCTTGAAAACCCATGTTTCTCACATGGTCAATTGTATGTTGCATGTTCCCGTGTTGGAAAACCATCAGATTTGTTCATCTATGCGCCAGGTAATCAAACAAAAAACATCGTATACCACAAAGCACTTCAATGATAATAATAATAATTATGATTCACATGATTAACAATAAAGCGATTTCTTACTTTTTAATCCTTATATATGTTTTATTTAATTATTTTTTATTCACAACGCTCTATCACCAGGGTGACGGTTCTGTTCAGGGAAATTTTTAAAATACGTAGGCACAAAAACTGCCACATTACAAAGCTTTTTGACAGGACGAAGTCTGTCGGGTCAGCTAGTTTACTATAATTTTGATTATTGATATGTGAATCTGGTTTTCCATGGCAACCACAATTGATTTAAAGTGGCTCTACACAATGACAGATTTGAAGTGTGTTAGGTTTAGATGTCATTAATTATAATTATAGTTAACAAAGTTAATAACTTATCAACAAATACAAGAAAATGGTATTAGTTACCAAAGGCCCGAACAAAGCATACAAAAAAGAAATCATCTACAGAGAAATAGGATTTTACAGACCTTCGAAGAAAATGAAAAACTCATTCCTAAAGCATCCCAACAATTCAATATTTCAGGAAACAGAATATTCAGAACACATAAAAACAACAATTACATAGCATACCACTTCTACTTATTAGTGGACAATAGAAAATCAGCATGAATTTCGCCTTAGAAATTTTCAAAATGAATTTAAATTGAATATTTGAATGGGAATCATTTTCAGAGAAGTTCTGGCACCCTTTGGTTTTAAATGCATTTTTCTCTGAAACGGGTGCTCGTAGCGACCTCGATAAGGTATACCTTTTTCAAGTAAAAGGATGAGAGAATCGATTTTTAGGTCCCAAACGGTGTACAGCGTAGCACAAAGAAGTTGAAACGGTTTACATGGGTTGAAATGGTTGCCGATGGCGCCCTCTATAAAATACAACAAAATAGAACACAAATTTGAATATATCGTCCCATGAAACCCCTGTATATTAAATTTCATGAGAGGATTTCGGAACAGTCGAAAGATATTAAAGAAAACGCGAATTATTTATTCAAATTTAACACCCTATATCTCGGAAACGATGCTTAAAATGATGTCATCTATCACCCATTTTAGTTTGTCGGAAACAAATCAGAACACCTCCATACTTCATCAAATAAAATCAATTTCAGCCAATTCAGAATAGATGTCTCTGCTCTTCCAACGCTCCACATCGTATCCTCTCGTAAGCAGGCGAGTCGGGAATGCTCGGTCGGATTTAATTAAATTCTAACCTGCCAGGTGGCGGAGTACAGGTGAACGGTCACAATCGCCGTATCTGATAACCGATTGTTTGATGAATAATGGCAAGGAACCACGGAAATACAAACATATCCATTCAGTCGTAGCGATGACTGTCACCCTGTGCGTTACTGTTTCCAAAATTTGATTCTTATTGTGTCGCGCGTTCGCATACCCGTGCCTTGAACAACAACCTGTGCACTTGGATATAAACAAAAATGTCAACAAATCGCTTTCACAGGTAAGTGGGTCTTGATTGGTTTTGTTTACGGATGTGATTTTCGTCAAAGAGAACATTGAGATGGTGTTTCCTAAGGCTTGTTGACCTCTTATTGTAAATCATTTTGTGTTGGGAAGAGAAAATTTGTTTTCAAGGCGTGTTTATTGACTATGTATTATTTTCGAACAGAATGTATTCTCACTGATGATTGGTAATTTCCAATAATTATCTGATAATCGATAACTAGATGGATTTTGAGCGAATTATAAGATATGCGATTATCGTACCCTCGATATTGATTAGTTATATTCTATTGAAAATAAGATTATCAGTGAAATTAATTTCATCATCACTCTAACTTTAAAATTCTCAGACCATTAGAATGATGACGGTTCTTGCTGAGCGAAATTGCGGTATTCGAAAAGATTGAAATTTGACGAGCTGCAGTAATTACTGGAATTGTAATTGCTAGAATAGTGATATAAAGGTAATCAGTTCGTTTAGAGAAGATTCAAACAAGCATCTAATTGGAGTGGAGAACATTAATGGCATTGTTTGTTTCTCTATGTAGTAACCAACTTTCAATTTATTGTGAGCGGAAGTTGACTTAGTTTTTACATACGAATTCAAAAATTTGTAATGATTTTCTTGAAGTAAAATACTTTTCTATGATTGCAAAGAATTTCATTCGACGAGGAACGTTCTCCACAAATGAATTGTTACTGATTTCTGACAAGATGCGTTCTTAATAGAATAAAGAAATTCAACTTCTGTCAAAATTGATGGTACGGAAATAACAGTATGAATTTGCTTATTTTTGACAGGTAATAGGTCTAGGGTGGGAATAAAACCAATTCTTCAAACAAGGCCTACTAGTTTCGACTTCTATCTGAAGTCTTCCTCAGGCACTATAAATGTACAAATTATATTTCAAAATTTTCATTGTAAATTAATTTAAGTAATTAGGATGAAAAAATGCGCTTGCAAAATTTCGAAAAAATCAACAAGCATGAAAATTTTTTGAAAATTCCTAAAGAAAAAATTTTCAATACTTCATACCCCATAAGATATCGGACGTATTCGAACAAAAATTCGTGTATGTATGGACGTTATTGTTATCTCGCACAATCTCAAATTTTATTGTCGAAGTTTCTTTTTATCTTGAGATATTTTGGTTAGCAAATAATAGAGCCTGTAGTGTTAGCAGGGTAAGTGACGGGGTGCCATACAATTAGGCGTATGACATGAAAGCCTAGGGAAAACGACCCTGGCTCCCCGCATGTGTGTTGTTGTGTGTATAAAAATAAGTTGAAATTTATTTGAGGGTCTTTCTTCTTCAATAGTGGTCTTCTATTATTAAACACAGATGCTTCTTTAAGTTGCTCACATCGAATCTGAAAATAAAAAGGCAAAAGCAGAAAAAAGAAGTAAATACAAAAAATACGTATCAAATTTGTTTGAAAGTTATAACCCATTCCAAAAAAGAATCGGGAACATAATGAATAGGCCTAAAACCAAAAGTTCAAAAAGTTATACAGGGTGTTCCTAAATTGAATGTACAAACGAAAAGGGGAGATTCCTTAAGTGAGTTTAAGAAAAAAAGTCCCATAAACATGGGGTCGCAAACCTTTCGTTTTCGAGATACAGAATGTTGAAGTTTGAATTTTTTTCAAGTTTTTTTCTTATAGTATCTACACTTCACAAGATATTCAACTGAAATTTGGCATAGATATTACATTTGATAGTTCTCACCACGTGACATGGCAATTTCGATAGAAAATCTACAGGGTGATATTTTTTCTGGACCACTGCTACCTGTTCTTCTGCAGAACTTTTTTTTTTGGTGAGCAACTGTTAATTTAAGAAATGTAAAAAGAAGCTTTGTTCTTATACTGAACTTTTCGGTCTCTTGTAGTTTTGTCGTATCTACCAACGATTTCTATAAAGAAAATTTTGAACGATTCTCTCGACACCCTCGTGAAAATCCAAATTATGATGGGAAGTCCACTTTGTAAGCTGTGTTGAATGAATTCGGTGTCAGTTTTTATGGAAATTTTCCTGATCTGTATCGATGATTCATAAAGATTCGATAAACTCGTATAATCAACACCAAAAATGTATTACAACAAGAAACGTAAAACCAAAAAAAATCATGTCATCATGTCCTCCTCCAACTCTTATACAAGCTTCTGTTCTTCGTCTCATAGACGATCGAACTCTTTCAAACACTCCCGTAGTATTCCTATCTGTATCAAATGCGCCTATTATACGATTAATCAGTTCTTCCATGGTGTTCACGGGTGTCGAGTATACTATAGATTTCAGGTGGCCCCATGAAAAGAAATCTAAACTATTTAAGTCTGGGGATCTGGCGGGCCATGACTGAGGACCCTCCCCCGTCCAATCCACCTGTTTTCATCATTTTCGTCCAAATACTCCCGTGCCAAAACCGAATAAAGAGCAGGAGCACCGTAATGCATCAAGCACATTTCTCGTCGTAGCATAAGAGGTATATCTTCCAATAACAAGAGCAAATCGTTTTCTAAAACATTTCTGTATGATTGACCCGTTAGTCAACCTGGCAAGAAGAAAGGACCAATCAAGTCATCACCAGTATTACCACCCCACACATTTAGTGAAAATTGCTCTTGAAAATGGGTTTTTATATATGCATGCGGATTCTCCTCAGTCCATACGTGTTCATTATGAAAATTGATAATTGAAGTCCTCGAGAAGCAGGCTCCATCAGTGAATAGAATTTGGCAATCAAAATAAGGATTCATCAATAGTCTACTGAGGTACCACTGACAAAAACTAACCCTCGGAAGAAAATCTCGAGGCAGAGAATCCCGCAAGATCCGCCAAACAACTTGATGACTTGATTTTTCTTGTACTGGTTCTTGGATGTTGTTCTATTTCGTTCATAACTGCCTCTTCGAGTTGTGGTATTCTCACACTGCGTGGTCTCCCAGCATTAATTCTTTTCGTGGAAAAAGATCTAGCTTCTGAAAGACACCTATGAATATCAGAAAACATTAGATGATTTGAAATCACTCTATTGAGATAGCGTTCCATGTAAAGACGCCTAGCTTCTCTTGCATTTCCATTTGCAAGACTATACATGAAATGCATATCAGTCATTTCGGAATTCGTGAAATTCGAAATGTTTTGATATTGAAATGTGTAGAGGTTCTAATTTCTGATCAAATTATTGTTGTGACAGTCATAAAAATCGTAATGAAAATAGTAGTCTAACTACATTCAAAAAATAAATAGCCACAAATGCAACCACCTTCACTTTAAAAAAACAAACGTTCAATAATTTGATGTGTCAAAACTGGCACTGATTCATTAACCACAGATTACAAATAGGGGTGTTCCGATACCATCAAGGTATCGATACCTACTCATATAAGTAGTACTCAGATCATTTTTCGATACCTACTCATGTATCGGAACCAAAGTATCGATACCTACTCTTACTCATATCGATACATTTAAGATTTCATAGAAATTCATAAAGGAAAATGGCTTAAGCTTATCTATACTGCTATTTTAACAATAACACTGATTTATTGATTGAAAGTTAGCAGAGGTATTGCTAAAATGTTTGATGTTAATTTTTCAATTTGTTTTCAGATCTCTCTAAACCAGCTATGCTGTATTCAGTTCAGGAGTGAATTGAATAATTTTTTTGAAATCCAAATTATGAATATTGAAGTACGTTATATATATTTTATTAATAGAACCGATAAGAAAAGATCGTTAGGATAGATTTTTATTCTGTTTATTCCAAATATACATGTCAAAATATTAAACAAAAAACTCTTTTGCATCCAAATTTCCTAAAAACAGTAATTGCTCCAGGTAGGTTGGGGACAGTCTGTTTCTGGACTTTGATATTGTTGCTCCTGCCTTGGAAAATAGGCTTTCACTTGGCACAGATGTAGCAACAACAATCAAATACTGAATTGCATATTTGTACAATGACGGAAATATTTGTTTTATTTCATCCCATTCTGCAAATAGGTTGCTCTTCAATGGTGCCCATTATACTTCAAAGACTTAAAACATTGTTTTCACTTGGCTGTTGCTGAAATATGCCCATATTTTCTATTTTGGTGGCACCATGGTTAATTATAAATATTATATTCTTGCGCTCTCGATGAAATGTAGGAATAATGTATGAACCTTCTTAGCTTAGACACGCTTAAACGCTTTGAACAGAAATCAGGATTTAACCGATAAATCACTCGAGAATACGAAGAATTTAGAATACATTTACAACAATTTGAACACGAGGAAATGTTGTACTCTGACTAGTCAGTGTAACAACAATGCAACAAACGGTCACTACGACTTTTGGAATTACCAAACTGACCCTAGACCTAGACAGTTGAATAATAATAATAATAATAATAATAATAATAGTTCTTTATTTCAAATCCTATCCATAAAACTACAATAAGTGGAGACGAAGTGAAATAGAGTCAAAGCAACATACATATGATAGATGTAACATAAGATAATAAATGTAAACAGAGTTAAACTAAAAATTCTTCTAAGGTGTAGGGCTCCAATTCTAAGAGAAATTTAAATAATCTTCTCCTGAACATTTTTCCATCTGTTATAGTTTTAATTGTATTTGGTAAGGCGTTATATAATTTGAGACATCTATATTCAGCTTGTTTTTGGGATGTTGTCAAATTCAATTTGGGAAAAAGATCTTTATTTCTGGTTTCATAGAATTTCTTCTCATTTAGATATTTTTCAAATAGTATGGTATTATTCCTAATGAAGAGAATGCATTCTTGTATGTATATTGCATAAATGGTTAAAATTCCCATCTTCTTGAATTCGTTTCTGCAGGATTGGTCATATTTCAAGTTATTCATTATTCTTACTGCCTTCTTCTGTACCACGAACAGTGACGTCATATTCCCTGATCAATAAAATATTATACCAAACCTCAGATTTGATTCTACAGTTGCATGATATACTGTTTTCAGGAAAGATTTACTGATATATTTAGACATAATTCGCAAACCATAAAAGGATGATGTTACACTTTTGCTTAGGTGGATTATGTGTTCGTTCCAATTTAGATTTTTGTCTATATAGATTCCTAAGAATTTGGTGGATTGAGCAAGGTCATATTTTTCCTGATTCAAGATTATGTGACCAGCATTCTCAATTTTTGAGTGTGTTGGTGTGAAAAGTATTAATTGTGTTTTTGGCTTGTTTAAAATCAGATTGTTATTTTCAAACCATTCTTTTGATATCTCTAATGTACTTTCACATAGTTGTTTAAGATCCTGGAAAAATCTTTCAGTAACAAGTTTATTAGTATCATCAACATAGTTGATAGTGGTTACTCCTTTTTTGTTCATTTCACAATTTAGTCATTAGTCATTGAGGTATATCAAAAAGAAAAGGGGGCCAACGATGCTGCCCTGTGGTACCCCCAGAATTATATCTTGTGTAGTTGATCTGACAGTTTCTTCATTCATTTTAATTTCTACCAATTGTTTTCTGCACGAAAATATGATTTGACCCATTGTAATGCTGGTCCTCGAATTCCATAGAGTTCCAGCTTCTTCAGTAATCTGTCACTGTCAACACTGTCATATGCTTTGGACAGGTCCAAAAACATTCCCATCGCCAGCTCCTTATCCTCAAAAGCTTCCACTATTTTACTTATAAAGTGATAAATTGCAGTTTTGATAGATTTCCCCTTCAAGTAACCATGCTGATATTGTCCAAATATCTCATTCTCCAGGAAATGTCCCATTATTTGTCTTCCAAATGCCATTTCTATAATTTTGGAGAAGCTTGGCAAGATACTTATTGGTCTATAATTATTATAGTCATTTATTTCACCTTTTTATGGATCGGCTTGACAACTGCAATCTTCAATTTATCTGGAAAAATTCCATATTTGAAAGAGTTATTTATTAGGTGTCTCAACATTGGAATTATTTCTTCAGCTGTTTGTTTTATAATATTATTAGATATTTCATCATAACCACTTGAGTATTTATTTTTCATCAATTTGATTATGTCACATAATTCATTTTCTGTTATCCTTTTTAGTCTTAAAGATATGTCTAGTTCTTTGATATTATTAGTGGCATTATTTACTGAAAGGTCTTTCGTCAATATTTGTGCAGCATTAATGAAGAAATTGTTCATATCATTGGCGATTTTCTTAGGGTTCTCATTCAAATCAATTTGGCTTCTCGGTTTATTTTTCATTGAATTTATCAATGTCCATAAGGTTTTGTTTTTATTGTCAGAATTCTCTATCAATGTTTCATATCTTTGAACTTTCTGCCTCTTTAATAATTCATCATATTCAATCTTGGCTGTACGATAATCATGCTTGAATGAACTGTTACATGAATTTAGAACCAATAAGGTATCCAGTCGATTTTTTGCTTTCTTGATAATAGGATCGGTGTTATTTATCTTGGGTTTTGTGTTCATTGTTACTTTCTTAAGTGGAAAAGCTCTATCAAAATGCCTCACACAAATGGCATGGAACACATTGAACTGCTCATTAACATCATCTTCAGGTATTTCATAAAAGTGCTTCCAATCTTCATTTGCTAATAGTTCTTTAAATACTTGGATATTTTTCTGAGATGTGATTCGCTTTAAAGATTTATTTATGTAGTTACCTACAGCTTTGAAGCTTATTTTCTGTGCTGTATGATCTGAGATGTGGGTTTGAAGAACACTTGTTACATATAAAAGCTCAGTATTCGTGAAGATGTTATCAATGCAGGTAGCAGTTGTTGAAGTTATCCTTGTAGGTTGATATATTGTCTGTTTTAGGTTGTATGTTCCCATCATATTAAGTAATTCCATTTTTTTAACAGAGTCCTCAATCATATTAATATTGAAATCCCCAACTAGGGTTACTGTGGCATTTTCTCTATGAAGTTTTTGCAATAAAGGTTCTAACTTTTCTGAGATTATGTTCACATTTCCATCATTGTATACTGTAATACAAACATTTTTAACTCCTTCAATGCTGTATTCGATTCCCGCACACTCAAATTTTCCTTTAATTGAATATTTTTTAATGTCCTTCCGTTCTTTGGCCTGTAATTTATTTCTGGCATATATTGCAACTCCCCCATGCTGATTCTCATCTCTGCAAAAAAAGGTCAAGAGTGAAAAATCTCTGATGGCATAATATTGAAGCTGATTTTCAGTCTTCCAGTGCTCTGTTATACAGAAAATCTGAACATCCCCATGGTCCTTTAAGGTTTGCTCTATAAGTTCCATCGCATTTCCTACAGAACATGCATTCTGGTGTAAAATATTGAAAGCTCTTTCACTCTCACAATTCTTTTTTCTTACCTTTTTGTATTGGTTTTTGTTATCTTGACTGATCAAACTTACATCCTGTTTTTCTCTAAAAAATGCTGTCCCCTCCGAAAATCGAATCTTGCATATTTAATTCCTGTTGGCCAGAATTCATCCTTGTATAAATCCTCTTTCATCGTTCATAGTGGTTACTCTACCAAAACTAAAACACACTTATACTTGAGATCCTCCTGGTTTCTTACCTCCAGCCTTCTAACGGATACCTCATCTAGCTCCTTTTTCCCTCTGTTCGCAATGTATTTTTGTATTTCTTCCTCCTCCACGCTTTCACCTATGTGAGAAATGAACATCCATATTTTCTTCATTTCATTATGTGCTTTCACAGATTTGAATGTTGTGCTCTCCGTTATTCCAGTACCAATGTTTGGTTTCTTCTTCTTCTAGATTGAACAGTAATAAATTCATCTGATTTACGATCAGAATCAGATTCCATTACACTTCCTTCAGTTTCCATTGTTATTGTTTTTCGTGTATTGAGGTTATATCCCTGTTTAATTTCTCTGTGGTGTAGTTCATTTGCACTTGCGTCGCTAGGTTTGTCATTCTTATCTTCCGAGTCACCGAAGTGTCCTCCTTTTCGAACATTGTTATTTTTGATGTTTTGCGGTATTCTGTTTATGTTTACATCATTTATCGTAACTTGTTGATTCGTTTTTTTGGCAACGGCCTGATATTATCATGCTTTCCATTATTTTCAAGATAATTTATCTTTTCCAATAGAAGATTATTGTTTTGTATCAATATATCGTTTTTCTCTGTGATTTCCTTTACCAATTGTTTGAGATATGCATTTTCCATTTCCAATATTTTATTCTGCGATATTTCATCCTTCAAATCTATCAGACTATCACTGGTTTCTAACCTCTCATGCTTACATGCTGCATTTTCCAAACTGCCGGATCGAATTAAGCATGATTTGTGGAAATTATAGAAACATTTTCCACACTTCACATAATTTTTAACTTTTCTTGCACAATAGGCACATCTTAACTCATTATCTTCCCCGTCTTTTTGGGGAACTCGCATCAACGTCACTCTCATTCGTCGCCATATTTTTATCTTGTGAAGTGTAGATAATATGAGAAAAAAAACTGAAAAAATTTGAAACTTCAACACTCTGTATCTGGAAAACGCAACGTTTGCGACCCCATGTTTATGGGACTTTTTTTCTTAAACTCACTTAAAGAATCTCCTCTTTCGTTTGTACGTTCAATTTAGGAACTCCCTGTATATAAAGGGTTTTCCAATAGGGGTTTGACAACTTTGAATCCAAATAAAACACAAATCATTTGAGATATTTCAAGAACTTTATTATTGGCTTGAAATACAAACATTCTATTTAGTTCAGTCAATCTGTCATGAAAAACCCTTAATCCTTGAAAAAATTTCCGAAAGGATGAAATGTCGTGGAATCGTTAGAAGACCCGCAGCGAAAGTGAAAGCCAAATTGGCAATACTTTGCTGTGGCACAGTTTTTTGAAAATCGAAAAAACTCACAGAAAAATTTATTGAACAAAAAATGTAGAGGAAATTGAAATCTACAATTAAGGTAATTGTAGCATTACGCTACAACTTGAAGTGTACAATGTAGGTGGCGCTTAAGTTCCCAAAAAGCGTTTTTCCACTTTTTTGCCTCTAAATCATTTTTTTTTATCTATTCTGATGGAAAAACTAATCTGATCTGATGCAGCAAAACATCACAGTCAGAGAGTTTACCTGCAAGTGCAAGCCTGGTTAGGCCGTGACTTAGAGCCAACGAACTGGGGCTGGAAAAAAACAAAGCGAGGATTGGAACCAATAACGACACAATTAGAGCCAGCACCACCAAGGTTGATGAATCTTATCAGTTGCGGATGTGCAGAGAATGGTTGCGGCGCAGCATGTGGGTGCAGAAAAGCAGGTGTCGCATGCTCAGTTGCGTGCAAACACTGTAGCGGAGAAAGTTGCAAAAACGCATCAGTTCCCGAGGTTGACGAAGAAGATTTTATTGACGATCTTGATTTAGACTATCCTTCCCAAGTTGTAGGTTGGTCTTCAGGTAATTAGGAAAATGACAGACAATCGTCCGAAAATTCTTCCACGGAGGTTACTCGAAGTGAATCTCCGGATCAGGAACCAATTAAAAAAAGATTGCGACGCACAGAAAAACAATAGATCTATGTATAATATGTAAAACAATCATTTTGCAATAACATTATGTACATAAATACTGTAAAATAAATGCGTTAACAAGTATTGCATCAATTCATGTTTTGTTATTTATATTATAAACATTGTTATTGGTAAATTGTTAAATGTTAATCGCCATTTGTCTTTTGTTGTCAAATATACTTTCATAATTACTGTTATTTACAAAGAATTTCAATTTACAATTAACAAACATACTTGATTTTTTATTGTTTAATTATAATTAATGATTAGAATTATTTGTATTAACAATTTTTATTTCAATTTAACATTATCATAAATCGAAACCTTTTAAAACCCGAAACCAATTTCACAATCTTCAAATTTTCCTATTTGAACGAGCTGTAGCTGTAAAACGGTAAGTTGTATAAAAAAATTGTTTAAATAAATGTTTTTCGTATTTGCAAGAGGAACAACTTTCTCATTTATATGTATGATAAAAAAAATGATTTAGAGGCAAAAAAAGTGGAAAAACGCTTTTTTGGGAACTTAAGCGCCACCTACAGTGTACACTTCAAGTTGTAGCGTAATGCTACAATGACATTAATTGTAGATTTCAAGTTTCTCTACATTTTTTGTTCAATAAATTTTTCTGTGAAATGCGTTGTTTCCAAGAAAAACGCATTTCAAAATTATTTTTGAGTTTTTTTCGATTTTCAAAAAACTGTGCCACAGCAAAGTATTGCCAATTTGGCTTTCACTTTGGCTGCGGGTCTTCTAACGATTCCACGACATTTCATCCTTTCGGAAATTTTTTCAAGGATAAATGACAGATTGACTGAACTAATTCTATGAATGGAACTCGACTTCGTTCATATGGCCACCACGTGCCCGTTTGCAGCGGTCAATTTTCTGGAACCAATTTTCGATGACTCGGCCACACATTTCAACCAAAACGGCCGCTATTTCGCGTTCAATGTTGTCTCTGAGCTCTTGCAGTGTCGTTAACTGTGTGGTTAGTGGCACCGTTCTGTTGAAACCACATGTTGGCCAAGTCCATACCTTGCATTTGGGACAAAAAAATCGTATTCATGGCACGGTAGCGATCTTCAATGACTGCAACGTGATGATTGTTGGCATCAACGAAAAATACAGTCCAATGATGCCGCCGGCGTGAAGACCGCATCAAACCGTGATTTTTGGGGCTGCAATTGAGTCTCGTGAATCACGTGTGGTTTGCTGCCTGTCCAATAACGCATATGTTGCTTATTGACAAAGCCATTGAGCCAAAAATGAGCTTCATCGCTGAAGATGATTTTTCGATGAAAATCATAATCGTGGCGCAGCTTTTCCAGAGCCCAATCGAAGATGGCAACAATGGCCCCACGTAGTAATGTTTATGCATAAAATAATACTTGCAAAAAACGTGGAAAGGAAGTGAAAGTTTTTGTAAACTGTGTAAGATGTACCAATAAATGTCATCATAGTTGCGTACTGAAAATTTCTTACATGTACGTGGACGAGCAGGCAAAAATCGTTTGTTGTGGTAACTTAATCTCAAAACTGTATGAGTGTGAGGAGAACGAAAAGGAAATACAAAGGTTGAAAAGTCGAATTTCTAATATGAAAACTCATTGAGTCAACAACTTCGAGAAGTAGTTTCTTCCTACGAAATAGATGAAGACGATAGCGAAAATGTGATCCAGAGGTGAAAATGACAAATGCTGAACCATTCCAGGTGAAAACAATTGACAACAATGAAGAAGTCAAATTTCTCAACGTACTAATGAGAGAAATGATAAAGTTAATTGAGGAATAGAAGGATAAAATCCAAGTTATGAAGAAATATACTGCAATTTTGGAGAAAACCAATGAAACAAATATGACGCCATCTACGTGAGAAATTCCAAAATCGAAAATATCTGATACAGGTTTCAACGTGGGAACTTCGAATAATACTTTCGAGGAACATAATAAAAGGGAAGGTAAAGGTGGAGATAAAGTTGATGCGCTGGAGACGAACCTGACTAGAGTGAAGAGACGCTCAATCAAAAACAAGATAAATGTTTAAATTACTGGTACTGGTCAATTGTCTTCTGGATTTTCCAGCGCTCAACGACGTGCATGGGTCTACGTGGGTCGAATAAAAGAAAATGTGCAAGAATCACAGATTGACGAACATTTGAAACATCTTTGCCGGGACGAACTTTCCTGATTGAAAGATTACCAAAGAGAGACGAATCAAAAAGCATTTCGTTCAAGGTGGGTGCGGATTTGTCGCTGGCTAAAGAACTATATAAGCCGGAGGGCGTGCTGGTGAAGAGCTATAGATTTTTTCGCAGGATTGATGCTGAGAATAAGACCGAAAATAATGGTAGCCTTAGCCATGGAGATCTAAAATTGTATGATCCTAAGAGTATAAAAATATTCAACAGTAACATACAGTCATTAAGGAATGAATTGGACATATTGGAATTTGTTTTGACCTCTGAAAATTATGATCTTGCTTTCATAACAGAGCGCTGGATGAATAATGATGATTTAAAAAGTGTGATTATTCCAAATTATAGGATAATTAGTTCTTATGTCCGTGTATCTTCTGAGCATAGGGGATGTCTCCTGCTTGCAAAAAAACATCCAATGTGAGCCTTTTTCTGAATTAAATGAGTAATCAGTTGAAAAGCATATAGAGATTTGTGCAATACTCGTGAGGTCACTGAAGACATTCTGCTTGTGTATCTACAGGCCTCCTATAGGAGATTTTGATATATTCATTAGACAACTGGACACGGCACTCAATTTTGTATCGAATAAAAATTTAAACAATGAAATAATAATCGCCGGAGATTTTAACATCCGCTTCTCTGGAAGAAATGTAGAAAACAAGGATGCAGGAATTACAAGAAATACTTATGTCATATGGCCTCAGTATTTATTTCAATGAAGCTTCCACTAAGAAATCCCGAAACTGCATTGATAATGTCTTCGCGAATTTAAACAAGTGTGACTCAGCGACGGTAAATCATAACCTATCGGATATGGCGCAGATGTTGAACTTTCCACTTGAAGACCTTCCTAAAAAAGTGAAATATGAATTAATTCGTACGATGAAAATCGCATTCATATGTTTCAAGACCGATTGAATAATATTGGTTGGGATCTTACAGAGACGGACTCGGCCCGTGACGCATACGGAAATTTCCATAGGATATTCACTAGTATTTTCAATGAATATTTTCAGACGAAAAAAGTGAGGAAGAGTGATTTTCGGAAACAAAAATATGGAATAACCCTCAAATCATTGAATTGAAGAAAAAGTTGATGCTACTCACACAATATTCAAAGAGAGGAAGGATGAGAATTCGAAGAAGATGTATGCAGAATTGAGACAGAGGCTGATCAATCAAAAACAACGGTTCTTCACTTGGCATGACATCTCTGAATGAAGAAAACTTGAGCAAATTTTTTCAACTAAGAAAAAATGAATATTCAGATGCCGATAAAAACTATTGAAAACCAAGAGTTCTACATACTTGGGTTCATTTTTTTGTAGCCCAACAACTCTACAAGAGATTATCCAATGTGTGAGAAAATTGAAAAATAAAGCAGCGTATGACGTATATGACGTCCCAGTTGGCCTCCTAAAGAAGATAATTGAGCATGTGGCTGGACCGCTATCACATATAATAAATAATTGTTTTGAGGAAGGATATTTTCCGGATGAGTTGAAAATAGCAAAAGTCATACCACTGCACAAAAAAGGGAACCCAGACTCGTGCAAAAATTACGTCTTATAACTGAGCACTTGGTTATATATCCGGAGAAAATTTTTTTGATAAGTAGTCAACAACATGGCTTCAGAAAGGGAAAATCCACTGTTACTGCTTTAACGCAGATTATTGAGTCCATCATGGAGGCTCTAGACAATTCGGAGGAAGTATGGCTTACATGCATGCACCTAACTAATGCTTTTGACTGAGTGAATCATGAGAAGCTCTTGGAGAAGCTGCAGTGTATTGGAGTTAGAGGTATGCCTCTGCGTCTATTTAGATCGTACCTCAAAGACAGATTTCAGTTGATCTGAATGGAAATTGGTCCAAAAAAAGAAATTAAATTTGGGGTGCCACCAGAGATCCGTTCTTGGACCTATCCTATTTCTTGTATATATCGACGATTTAATTTGTAATTTAACCGCAGAAATAGAGCTGCTTTATGCGAATGATACCTCATTTCTTCATAGATCTAGTTCATGAGTTCTGTGGAAGACCTATTGAAAACAGTAAATGGACATACGGCAATAACCTACTCCTCGGGGATTTCAAATGGTAAAGCTCAAAATATTAATTTTGCTATATCTCTAGAGCAGTAGATTTCATAGTCGATCTTGTTCATGAGTTCTGTATTACCTATTGAAAACGATAAATTGACATACGGCAATCACCTACTCGTCAGGGATTTCGAATGGTAAGGCGAAAAAATATTAAACTCGCTTTATTCCCAGAACAGTTGAGTTCATAGGTGATCTAGTTCATGAGTTCTGTGGAAGACCAATTGAAAACAGTAAATGGACATACAGCAATAACTTACTCCTCAGGGATTTCGAATGGTAAAGCGCAAAATATTAATCTCGCAATATCTTTTGAACAGTTGATTCAATAGGCGATCTAGTTCATGAGTGCTGTAGGAGAACTATTGAAAACGATAAATTGACATACAGCAATAACCTATTCCTCAGGGATTTTAGGTGGTAAAGCGCAAAATATTAATCTCGCAATATCTTTTGAACATTTGATTTCATAGTTGATCTAGTTCATGAGTACCATTGAAGACCTATTGAAAACGATGAATTGACATATGGCAATCACCTACTCCTCAGGGATTTCGAATGGTAAGGAGAAAAATATTAATCTTGCCATATCTCTAGAACAGTAGATTTTATAGTCGATCTTGTTCATGAGTTCTGTAAGACCTATTGAAAACGATTAATTGACATACGGCAATCACCTACTCCTCAGGGATTTCGAATGGTAAGGCGAAAAATATTAAACTCGCTTTATTTTCAGAACAGTTGAGTTCATAGGCGATCTAGTTCATGAGTTCTGTGGAAGACCTATTGAAAACAGTAAATGGACATACGGCAATAACCTACTCCTCGGGGATTTCGAATGGTAAAGCGCAAAATATTAATTTTGCTATATCTCTAGAGCAGTAGATTTCATAGTCGATCTTGTTCATGAGTTCTGTATTACCTATTGAAAACGATAAATTGACATACGGCAATCGCCTACTCTAAAATAAAAATAGGAAATTACAAGAAAAAATGATATTTCTATCGCTTAAGCAAAGAACTGGTTGAGGGAAAATGAATTGAAGGCGAATTCGAGAAAACACAAAAACTGAGTATAACAACGGAAGATCATAAGGATGATAGTATATTACTTCTCGAAATAACATCGGGCGCCACTTTGACATGGAGAAAGCATGTGGATGAATTATGTACTACCCAAAACTACTCTCAATGACGAGACGTAACCTTTTTTTCTGGAGATTTCAACCGGGCCGATGTTGACTGGCCACTCTCGGTACGGCATATAATTCGACATCTAGTCCCTATGTAGAGGCCTTCCGTGATTCTAGCCTTGTTCAGTTGGTGGAGGAACCTACCCGTTTCCGCAACCTACAGGTACCCTCTCTATTAGACCTCGTATTAGTCAACGATGTTGATTTGGTCTCTGATCTGGAACACCATTCCCTTATTGGTGAATGTCACCATTCTCTTCTCCAGATTGTAGCTTCAGTTGCGAGGTGGCATTAAGGTGAAAAGGTCAATCGGGGTTACAGATTATGAAAGGTTGCAGCAGGGTGTCAATCGAGTTGACTGGGATGCTATTTTTGCTACCGCGACTGATGTTGTGTCGATGTGGAGCCTTTTTGTGGAGGTACTGACTCGGTTAAATGATGAGTGCTCTACTTTGAAGATGATAACAACAGTTCCTTCAAAGCCTTGGATTAACGAGTGGATTCTTAGGATGATCGGGCACAAAAAGGCGATATGGCAACGATTTATTCGTAGGAAACAACAACGGGACTATGATGCACATCACCACAATTCGAATTTTCTTTCCTGCACTATATCATGGGGGTGATTCGAATACCCCATGACATGAGGGACCTGTTTTTTTACGGACGTCAATCGTCCGGCCACCCTGTATAAAATAAATAGGAGTCTGATAGAATTCCTCAAAATAATAAGGCATAGGAAACTTCCTCGATGTCAATGCAGGGTGTACACTATCAAATTGAAGAAGTCAGGATCAAGAGAGGTATATTTCAGGAGATGGCCTCAGCACATTGTGGTTTTGAATAGCTTTAAATCCGCTCAGCTTCATATTGGAGGACTGCACTTATGGGTATGAGATTATCAATCAACCAATTAAAAAGTTTTCCCACCTATTGTATATACATAACATTAAGATCTTAGCTGCGGGACCTGAGCAACTTAGAGCCCTTCTGGAGCTGGTTAAATCGTTCAGCAAGGCAATTCACATGAAATTTGGAGTTGAGAAATGTGATTATATCAACGTGAAAGCAGGAAAAATACAGGAGACAGAAAGCATAATCCTTCTCGATGATGGCCAGTTTCAGCCCCTTCCAATGGATCGAGAGTACAAGTATCTTGGTATACAACAGACTCTCGACATTGATCATGCAAAAATAAAATCTTATTTCAAAGGCTGCTAGAGGGGCGATTACGATTGGTTCTGAGGACGGGAGCTGTACACTTGGTGAAGGTCAGGGCCATGAACAGCTGGGTTATACCATCAATAACATATAGTTTCGGCATAATCAAGTGGAGCTAGACGGACCTGGATAATCTAGATAGACTTATAAGTACCGCTTTAACAAAATACCGACTCCACCCTCCGAATGCATCTATCAACCGACTATACTTACCTCGTAATAGGGAAGGAAGAGGCCTAAGTAATCTCAAACAGGCACACTACAAAGAATGCGAGGATCTTTATACATACTTAAAGTCCAGAACTAACCCAACATACAAGGCGGTCTTCTCGTTAGATTCCACTTTGACTCCCCTGAGATTGGCAGGTCAAGATCCACCTGTGACGGAAAATAAAAATTACCACACTGAGATTGAGGGTGACTGGGAGAGTAAGGAGCTTCATGGACGATACGCAGCACTTAATTGCCAAGATGTGGGCAAAGAACTATCCGTACTATTTCTCACCAGAGGAATACTCACAATGGAAACAGAGGGATTCGAATTAACCATACAAGATCAGGTCATTAGTACAAAAATTACCGATGATACATATTACATCAGGAGATGCCATCCGATCAATGTAGGCTCTGCCTTGAAAGGCCTGAAACCATTCAGCATCTCTCGTCGGGATGTAGTTACCTTGCACCACGGGATCACAAGAAGAGGCATGATGATGTAGCTAAGGTCTTTCATCAGGCTATAAGCAAGAGTCATAAACTCAGTGATTGCGATGAGCCCTACTATAAGTATAAACCCAATGACTATATTGAAAATATAACAGCTAAAATATACCTACTGGGACAAATCCATAATAACTGACCGAGAGATAGGGCATAATGAACCAGATATTTTCCTGTTGGATAAGAAGCATAGAAAGGGAAGAATTAAAGATATTACCATATACCACAATATACGAGAAGCTCAAAATCAGAAGATCAGCAAATATGGCCTTCTGAAATTAAGGCGAACTACCGACTAGACGAAGTCAGTGTGTATCCTCTCGTTGTATCCGCGAATGGTCTTGTCGAGCGCCACCTGGAGCAAGAATTGAAGAGGTTGGGAGTAGAGGAAACCAGGAGTATAATACTATTGGGAACCTGTAGGACTGTTCGAGAGGGCACTCACACATAACTGAGTCTTTGATATCTCTTGTCTCGATGCAGTTAAGCCAAACCAGGAACAACCTGTGAAAAAAAATAATAATAATGATAATGATAATAAAAGAAGGGAGAAAACTCCCATAGGACGTCTCCCCAGGTGGCGGATAGGGGAATGCTTCCCAGATATGGGTGGTACTGGGGAAATAAAATACCCAGGGCGGACCAAATCTGCGCTGCCTTGCGCGTAGGGAAAAGATCCCAAAGGCTAAGGAAAGGAAAACCCTGAATATAAAACCAAGATGCAGGATGGCCTTGGCTATCGGGGAGTGACGACCCCGCTTATTCTAGTCAACACCGCCCACTCGAGGCTAGCAACTTCGTGTGGGTTTATTGTTTATATCTGGCACGGTTTTAAGAAGTAGAATTCAGAGCGGTAAGGGGTCTCAGATCGGTCCTCTCGGAGCCGTCCAGATGTCCGACCTGTAGGGTAAGATGTGGAGCGAGCGGCGCATCCCCGAGATGGCACCGCAAGGCCAAGTCCCGTCTCTTCAGGCGGAGAGGACTCGCATAGCTTGGGTGAGCAGGCAGCTCATCCCGCTACCAGAGGAAATCTACGGGATAGGCGCATACGCTGGACATATGATGAGAATTGTCTTATTATGACTTCGCACTATATAGCCACGGACCTCGCTGTTGGATTTAGTAAGACATATAGACAACACTTAGTTGAAATATGGGGAATCATCTGCCCCAACAGACCATCGTATGCGCAGCTGCTGTCAGACAGGGTGAGATGGATACTGAATAACCAAAAGATGTTAGCCACGTGCAGGGAAATATCAAATCCAGTTGCTACCCAAATCAAACACCAACCGAACATGTGGAAACTACAAAAGAGCGCATGACGCGGAGAGCCTCCACTAGAATTCGAGCTAGTGGAATTTTCATATCAGACTGGCGGCATGGGCATACTTTTCTGAGTATTTTGGTGAAATACTCGGGAATCGCACCTGAGAGAAGACCATAAATTCCCCGCATTTGATACTCCAGGGCGGTCCTTGTGACGCTTGAATCGATGGGTCGCCTGCTTTCGGAGTGTTTGTGGGGCTGTGTCTCCCCGGAGCGGCTCGTCGATGTTGTGTTTGCGGCAGCCGTCACTGTGTGTGAGATGCATGGACGGACGATAGGACGCGTTTTGAAAGGGAGACCACAGAGTACACCTCGCTGGAAAGTGCGTCTGGAAAAGAAAATCTGCCAAATACGGGAAAGAATCGGGGTTTTGCTCAACTACCTGAAAGCACCGAACTCAACAACAAAGACCACAATGAAAGTAAGAAAAAATCGCATCAGAGGTCAGAATCAAGAGAAGAGATCCTCTCTTCAAGGAAAAACTAACCAAACTTTTAGATACCCTGAAAGAAAAGATCAGAGCCTTGGGCAGCCGAATCCGACGCTATAATGAAAGAGTTAAACGTCACAAGAATAATAACGCCTTCTTTCAAAATCAGAAGAAATTCTTTTCGTGATCTGGAGAAAAATAAAACAAAGACAAGTGAACATGTGAATATGTCCGATGCATATAAGTTTTGGAGCGGAGTTTGGTCGGAAGAGGTAACACATGACAGACGGGCGTATTGGATCAGCGAGACTGAATTGGAGATCCGAAAGATTCACATGGGGCCAATCCACATCACGGATAAGGACATAAGAGACGCTCTGAAAGGGTCTAATAACTGGACGTACCCTGGCCCTGACAAATTGCACAACTACTGGTGGAAACACTTCACCAGTGTGCATGAGTGCCTTACAAGGCTGTTGCAGAAAAGCCTCACTGATCCTTCCGTGATACTGGGATTTTTTACATACGGTGTTACTCACCTGATACCAAAGAGTGGAGATCTCACTAGACCTGAAAACTATCGACCAATTACGCCATCCGTATTCAAGATACTAAAGATACTCGAGGGCCTTGAAGAATATAAAAATATACACATTTTTTAAAATTTTGCAGAAACTAGTGGCAACATGGTAATAAAATTTTATACGAATATTTTTTGGAAGCTGATACATCCAATGAATTCGCTTTTATGTCTGACTCTCGTAGAGGGCACTAGTTACACGGTTCCTACTAAGTAGTATTGAACATATCTTCTTTAATATTAGATTTATTGAGCAAAATTTCAAGCGTACTTAAACATCATTCAATTTCCCACAAAAAAAGTACTTTTGGTAAAAGTCGATACTGTGTACCGTTTTCGGAGTATTTTGATTTGAAAGTTATGAAGTAATAACCGATGTTCGTATGAAGTAATGATAAAAATTATATTTATTAAACAAAATATCAAAAAATTCAAAAAAGGCTAATAACATAAATATGGTTTCAATTAGAGTAGGTGTTCAAAATGTCCTCTGTTTTCACGAATACACAAGGCTATCCTTTTTTCTAAAGAATCTATTAATCTTCTAAATGATTGGGAGTCAGCTGTGAGATCATTAAAGTGGCGTTGTATTCTATCTTTCAAATGTAGCGGTGAATTTAGCTCTGCAGCATAAACGTTTTCTTTAAGATACGACCAAACTGTATAATCTAAGGGATTAAAATCAAATGACTGAGGAGGCCAATGAATCGGAGCTTCTGCACCTCTACGAATCCATCGATTCAGAAAATGGTTACTCAAACAATTACGACACATCTTCCATCAAAGTGCGGTGGAGCTCCATCGTGCATAAAAATAGATATCTTCGCTCGTTTACCGTTAAATTTTCTAATATCTCGAATAAGTGATAACTCAAAAAGTCCAGGTACATATCACCATTTAAATTTCCAGGTAGATTGTTATAACCTATTAATTTGTTGCCTAAAGTTGCTGCCCAAACATTAACTTCAAATGAGTGTTGGTAATGTGCTACCCTTTTAACATGTGAAAATTCTTTCACGGAGGTTCTCGAAGTGAATCTCCGGATCAGGAACCAATTAAAAAAGATTGCGATGCACAGAAAAACAATAGATCTATGTATAATATGTAAAACAATCATTTTGCAATAACATTATGTACATAAATACTGTAAAATAAATGCGTTAACAAGTATTGCATCAATTCATGTTTTGTTATTTATATTATAAACATTGTTATTGGTAAATTGTTAAATGTTAATCGCCATTTGTCTTTTGTTGTCAAATATACTTTCATAATTACTGTTATTTACAAAGAATTTCAATTTACAATTAACAAACATACTTGATTTTTATTGTTTAATTATAATTAATGATTAGAATTATTTGGATTAACAATTTTTATTTCAATTTAACATTATCAAAGATCGAAACCTTTTAAAACCTGAAACCAATTTCACAATCTTCAAATTTTCCTATTTGAACGAGCTGTAGCTGTAAAACGGTAAGTTGTATAAAAAAATTGTTTAAATAAATGTTTTTCGTATTTGCAAGAGGAACAACTTTCTCATTTATATGTATGATAAAAAAAATGATTTAGAGGCAAAAAAAGTGGAAAAACGCTTTTTTGGGAACTTAAGCGCCACCTACAGTGTACACTTCAAGTTGTAGCGTAATGCTACAATGACATTAATTGTAGATTTCAAGTTTCTCTACATTTTTTGTTCAATAAATTTTTCTGTGAAATGCGTTGTTTCAAGAAAACGCATTTCAAAATTATTTTTGAGTTTTTTTTTCGATTTTCAAAAAACTGTGCCACAGCAAAGTATTGCCAATTTGGCTTTCACTTTGGCTGCGGGTCTTCTAACGATTCCACGACATTTCATCCTTTCGGAAATTTTTTCAAGGATAAATGACAGATTGACTGAACTAATTCTATGAATGGAACTCGACTTCGTTCATATGGCCACCACGTGCCCGTTTGCAGCGGTCAATTTTCTGGAACCAATTTTCGATGACTCGGCCACACATTTCAACCAAAACGGCCGCTATTTCGCGTTCAATGTTGTCTCTGAGCTCTTGCAGTGTCGTTAACTGTGTGGTTAGTGGCACCGTTCTGTTGAAACCACATGTTGGCCAAGTCCATACCTTGCATTTGGGACAAAAAATCGTATTCATGGCACGGTAGCGATCTTCAATGACTGCAACGTGATGATTGTTGGCATCAACGAAAAATACAGTCCAATGATGCCGCCGGCGTGAAGACCGCATCAAACCGTGATTTTTTGGGGCTGCAATTGAGTCTCGTGAATCACGTGTGGTTTGCTGCCTGTCCAATAACGCATATGTTGCTTATTGACAAAGCCATTGAGCCAAAAATGAGCTTCATCGCTGAAGATGATTTTCGATGAAAATCATAATCGTGGCGCAGCTTTTCCAGAGCCCAATCGAAGATGGCAACAATGGCCCCACGTAGTAATGTTTATGCATAAAATAATACTTGCAAAAAACGTGGAAAGGAAGTGAAAGTTTTTGTAAACTGTGTAAGATGTACCAATAAATGTCATCATAGTTGCGTACTGAAAATTTCTTACATGTACGTGGACGAGCAGGCAAAAATCGTTTGTTGTGGTAACTTAATCTCAAAACTGTATGAGTGTGAGGAGAACGAAAAGGAAATACAAAGGTTGAAAAGTCGAATTTCTAATATGAAAACTCATTGAGTCAACAACTTCGAGAAGTAGTTTCTTCCTACGAAATAGATGAAGACGATAGCGAAAATGTGATCCAGAGGTGAAAATGACAAATGCTGAACCATTCCAGGTGAAAACAATTGACAACAATGAAGAAGTCAAATTTCTCAACGTACTAATGAGAGAAATGATAAAGTTAATTGAGGAATAGAAGGATAAAATCCAAGTTATGAAGAAATATACTGCAATTTTGGAGAAACCAATGAAACAAATATGACGCCATCTACGTGAGAAATTCCAAAATCGAAAATATCTGATACAGGTTTCAACGTGGGAACTTCGAATAATACTTTCGAGGAACATAATAAAAGGGAAGGTAAAGGTGGAGATAAAGTTGATGCGCTGGAGACGAACCTGACTAGAGTGAAGAGACGCTCAATCAAAAACAAGATAAATGTTTAAATTACTGGTACTGGTCAATTGTCTTCTGGATTTTCCAGCGCTCAACGACGTGCATGGGTCTACGTGGGTCGAATAAAAGAAAATGTGCAAGAATCACAGATTGACGAACATTTGAAACATCTTTGCCGGGACGAACTTTCCTGATTGAAAGATTACCAAAGAGAGACGAATCAAAAAGCATTTCGTTCAAGGTGGGTGCGGATTTGTCGCTGGCTAAAGAACTATATAAGCCGGAGGGCGTGCTGGTGAAGAGCTATAGATTTTTTCGCAGGATTGATGCTGAGAATAAGACCGAAAAATAATGGTAGCCTTAGCCATGGAGATCTAAAATTGTATGATCCTAAGAGTATAAAAATATTCAACAGTAACATACAGTCATTAAGGAATGAATTGGACATATTGGAATTTGTTTTGACCTCTGAAAATTATGATCTTGCTTTCATAACAGAGCGCTGGATGAATAATGATGATTTAAAAAGTGTGATTATTCCAAATTATAGGATAATTAGTTCTTATGTCCGTGTATCTTCTGAGCATAGGGATGTCTCCTGCTTGCAAAAAAAAAACATCCAATGTGAGCCTTTTTCTGAATTAAATGAGTAATCAGTTGAAAAGCATATAGAGATTTGTGCAATACTCGTGAGGTCACTGAAGACATTCTGCTTGTGTATCTACAGGCCTCCTATAGGAAATTTTGATATATTCATTAGACAACTGGACACGGCACTCAATTTTGTATCGAATAAAAATTTAAACAATGAAATAATAATCGCCGGAGATTTTAACATCCGCTTCTCTGGAAGAAATGTAGAAAACAAGGATGCAGGAATTACAAGAAATACTTATGTCATATGGCCTCAGTATTTATTTCAATGAAGCTTCCACTAAGAAATCCCGAAACTGCATTGATAATGTCTTCGCGAATTTAAACAAGTGTGACTCAGCGACGGTAAATCATAACCTATCGGATATGGCGCAGATGTTGAACTTTCCACTTGAAGACCTTCCTAAAAAAGTGAAATATGAATTAATTCGTACGATGAAAATCGCATTCATATGTTTCAAGACCGATTGAATAATATTGGTTGGGATCTTACAGAGACGGACTCGGCCCGTGACGCATACGGAAATTTCCATAGGATATTCACTAGTATTTTCAATGAATATTTTCAGACGAAAAAGTGAGGAAGAGTGATTTTCGGAAACAAAAAATATGGAATAACCCTCAAATCATTGAATTGAAGAAAAAGTTGATGCTACTCACACAATATTCAAAGAGAGGAAGGATGAGAATTCGAAGAAGATGTATGCAGAATTGAGACAGAGGCTGATCAATCAAAAACAACGGTTCTTCACTTGGCATGACATCTCTGAATGAAGAAAACTTGAGCAAATTTTTTTCAACTAAGAAAAAATGAATATTCAGATGCCGATAAAAAACTATTGAAAACCAAGAGTTCTACATACTTGGGTTCATTTTTTTGTAGCCCAACAACTCTACAAGAGATTATCCAATGTGTGAGGAAATTGAAAAATAAAGCAGCGTATGACGTATATGAGGTCCCAGTTGGCCTCCTAAAGAAGATAATTGAGCATGTGGCTGGACCGCTATCATATATAATAAATAATTGTTTTGAGGAAGGATATTTTCCGGATGAGTTGAAAATAGCAAAAGTCATACCACTGCACAAAAAGGAAACTCCAGACTCGTGCAAAAATTACGTCTTATAACTGAGCACTTGGTTATATATCCGGAGAAAATTTTTTGATAAGTAGTCAACAACATGGCTTCAGAAAGGAAAATCCACTGTTACTGCTTTAACGCAGATTATTGAGTCCATCATGGAGGCTCTAGACAATTCGGAGGAAGTATGGCTCATATGCATGCACCTAACTAATGCTTTTGACTGGGTGAATCATGAGAAGCTCTTGGAGAAGCTGCAGTGTATTGGAGTTAGAGGTATGCCTCTGCGTCTATTCAGATCGTACCTCAAAGACAGATTTCAGTTGATCTGCATGGAAATAGGTCTTCCAAAAAAAGAAATTAAATTTGGGGTGCCCCAGGGATCCGTTCTTGGACCTATCCTATTTCTTGTATATATCGACGATTTAATTTGTAATTTAACCGCAGAAATAGAGCTGCTTTATGCGAATGATACCTCATTTCTTCATAGATCTAGTTCATGAGTTCTGTTAGAACTATTGAAAACGATAAATTGTCATACGGCAATCACCTACTCCTCAGGGATTTCGAATGGTAAAGCGCAAAAATTAATTTTGCTATATCTCTAGAGCAGTAGATTTCATAGTCGATCTTGTTCATGAGTTCTGTATTACCTATTGAAAACGATAAATTGACATACGGCAATCACCTACTCCTCAGGGATTTCGAATGGTAAGGCGAAAAATATTAAACTCGCTTTATTTTCAGAACTGTCGAGTTCATAGGTGATCTAGTTCATGAGTTCTGTGGAAGACCAATTGAAAACAGTAAATGGACATACGGCAATAACCTACTCCTCAGGGATTTCGAATGGTAAAGCGCAAAATATTAATCTCGCAATATCTTTTGAACAGTTGATTTAATAGGCGATCTTGTTCATGAATGCTGTAGAAGAACTATTGAAAACGATAAATTGACATACAGCAATAACTCATTCCTCAGGGATTTTAGGTGGTAAAGCGCAAAATATTAATCTCGCAATATCTTTCGAACAGTTGATTTCATAGGTGATCTAGTTCATGAGTACCATTGAAGACCTATTGAAAACGATGAATTGACATATGGCATTCACCTACTCCTCAGGGATTTGGAATGGTAAGGAGAAAAATATTAATCTTGCTATATCTCTAGAACAGTAGATTTTATAGTCGATCTTGTTCATGAGTTCTGTAAGACCTATTGAAAACGATTAATTGACATACGGCAATCACCTACTCCTCAGGGATTTCGAATGGTAAGGCGAAAAATATTAAACTCGCTTTATTTTCAGAACAGTTGAATTCATAGGCGATCTAGTTCATGAGTTCTGTGGGAGACCTATTGAAAACAGAAAATGGACATTCGGCAATAACCTACTCCTCGGGGATTTCGAATGGTAAAGCGCAAAATATTAATTTTGCTATATCTCTAGAGCAGTAGATTTCATAGTCGATCTTGTTCATGAGTTCTGTATTACCTATTGAAAACGATAAATTGACATACGGCAATCACCTACTCTAAAATAAAAATAGGAAATCACAAGAAAAAAATGATATTTCTATCGCTTAAGCAAAGAACTGGTTGAGGGAAAATGAATTGAAGGCGAATTCCGAGAAAACACAAAAACTGAGTATAACAACGGAAGATCATAAGGATGATAGTATATTACTTCTCGAAATAACATCGGGCGCCACTTTGACATGGAGAAAGCATGTGGATGAATTATGTACTACCCAAAACTACTCTCAATGACGAGACGTAACCTTTTTTTCTGGAGATTTCAACCGGGCCGATGTTGACTGGCCACTCTCGGTACTGCATATAATTCGACATCTAGTCCCTATGTAGAGGCCTTCCGTGATTCTAGCCTTGTTCAGTTGGTGGAGGAACCTACCCGTTTCCGCAACCTACAGGTACCCTCTTTATTAGACCTCGTATTAGTCAACGATGTTGATTTGGTCTCTGATCTGGAACACCATTCCCTTATTGGTGAATGTCACCATTCTCTTCTCCAGATTGTAGCTTCAGTTGCGAGGTGGCATTAAGGTGAAAAGGTCAATCGGGGTTACAGATTATGAAAGGTTGCAGCAGGGTGTCAATCGAGTTGACTGGGATGCTATTTTTTGCTACCGCGACTGATGTTGTGTCGATGTGGAGCCTTTTTGTGGAGGTACTGACTCGGTTAAATGATGAGTGCTCTACTTTGAAGATGATAACAACAGTTCCTTCAAAGCCTTGGATTAACGAGTGGATTCTTAGGATGATCGGGCACAAAAAGGCGATATGGCAACGATTTATTCGTAGGAAACAACAACGGGACTATGATGCACATCACCACAATTCGAATTTTCTTTCCTGCACTATATCATGGGGGTGATTCGAATACCCCATGACATGAGGGACCTGTTTTTTTACGGACGTCAATCGTCCGGCCACCCTGTATAAAATAAATAGGAGTCTGATAGAATTCCTCAAAATAATAAGGCATAGGAAACTTCCTCGATGTCAATGCAGGGTGTACACTATCAAATTGAAGAAGTCAGGATCAAGAGAGGTATATTTCAGGAGATGGCCTCAGCACATTGTGGTTTTGAATAGCTTTAAATCCGCTCAGCTTCATATTGGAGGACAGCACTTATGGGTATGAGATTATCAATCAACCAATTAAAAAGTTTTCCCACCTATTGTATATACATAACATTAAGATCTTAGCTGCGGGACCTGAGCAACTTAGAGCCCTTCTGGAGCTGGTTAAATCGTTCAGCAAGGCAATTCACATGAAATTTGGAGTTGAGAAATGTGCTTATATCAACGTGAAAGCAGGAAAAATATAGAAGACAGAAAGCATAATCCTTCTCGATGATGGCCAGTTTCAGCCCCTTCCAATGGATCGAGAGTACAAGTATCTTGGTATACAACAGACTCTCATGCAAAAAATAAAATCTTATTTCAAAGGCTGCTAGAGGGGAGATTACGATTGATTCTGAGGACGGAGCTGTACACTTGGTGAAGGTCAGGGCCATGAACAGCTGGGTTATACCATCAATAACATATAGTTTCGGCATAATCAAGTGGAGCCAGACGGACCTGGATAATCTAGATAGACATATAAGAACCACTTTAACAAAATACCGACTCTACCCTCCGAATGCATCTATCAACCGACTATACTTATCTCGTAATAGGGAAGGAAGAGGCCTAAGTAATCTCAAACAGGCACACTACAAAGAATGCGAGGATCTTCATACATACTTAAAGTCCAGAACCAACCCAACATACAAGGCGGTCTTCTCGTTAGATTTCACTTTGACTCCTGAGATTGGCAGGTCAAGATCCACCTGTGACGGAAAATAAAAATTACCACACTGAGATTGAGGGTGACTGGGAGAGTAAGGAGCTCCATGGACGATACGCAGCACTTAATTGCCAAGATGTGGGCAAATAACTATCCGTACTATTTCTCACCAGAGGAATACTCACAATGGAAACAGAGGGATTCGAATTAACCATACAAGATCAGGTCATTAGTACAAAAATTACCGATGATACATATTACATCAGGAGATGCCATCCGATCAATGTAGGCTCTGCCTTGAAAGGCCTGAAACCATTCAGCATCTCTCGTCGGGATGTAGTTACCTTGCACCACGGGATCACAAGAAGAGGCATGATGATGTAGCTAAGGTCTTTTATCGGGCTATAAGCAAGAGTCATAAACTCAGTGATTGCGATGAGCCCTACTATAAGTATAAACCCAAGGACTATATTGAAAATATAACAGCTAAAATATACCTACTGGGACAAATCCATAATAACTGACCGAGAGATAGGGCATAATAAACCAGATATTTTCCTGTTGGATAAGAAGCATAGAAAGGGAAGAATTATAGATATTACCATATTCCACAATATACGAGAAGCACAAAATCAGAAGATCAGCAAATATGGCCTTCGAAATTAAGGCGAACTACCGACTAGACGAAGTCAGTGTGTATCCTCTCGTTGTATCCGCGAATGGTCTTGTCGAGCGCCACCTGGAGCAAGAATTGAAGAGGTTGGGAGTAGAGGAAACCAGGAGTATAATACTATTGGGAACCTGTAGGACTGTTCGAAGGGCACTCACACATAACTGAGTCTTTGATATCTCTTGTCTCGATGCAGTTATGCCAAACCAGGAACAACCTGTGAAAAAAAATAATAATAATGATAATGATAATAAAAGAAGGAGAAAAACTCCCATAGGACGTCTCCCAGGTGGCGGATAGGGAATGCTTCCCAGATATGGGTGGTACTGGGGAAATAAAATACCCAGGGCGGACCAAATCTGCTCTGCCTTGCGCGTAGGGAAAAGATCCCAAAGGCTAAGGAAAGGAAAACCCTGAATATAAAACCAAGATGCAGGATGGCCTTGGCTATCGGGGAGTGACGACCCCGCTTATTCTAGTCAACACCGCCCACTCGAGGCTAGCAACTTCGTGTGGGTTTATTGTTTATATCTGGCACGGTTTTAAGAAGTAGAATTCAGAGCGGTGAGGGGTCTCAGATCGGTCCCTCTCGGAGCCGTCCAGATGTCCGACCTGTAGGGGTAAGATGTGGAGCGAGCGGCGCATCCCCCCGAGATGGCACCGCAAGGCTAAGTTCCGTCTCTTCAGGCGGAGAGGACTCGCATAGCTTGGGTGAGCAGGCAGCTCATCCCGCTACCAGAGGAAATCTACGGGATAGGCGCATACGCTGGACATATGATGAGAATTGTCTTATTATGACTTCGCACTATATAGCCACGGACCTCGCTGTTGGATTTAGTAAGACATATAGACAACACTTAGTTGAAATATGGGGAATCATCTGCCCCAACAGACCATCGTATGCGCAGCTGCTGTCAGACAGGGTGAGATGGATACTGAAAAACCAAAAGATGTCAGCCACTTGCAGAACTGGAAAATATCAAATCCAGTTGCTACCCAAATCAAACACCAACCGAACATGTGGAAACTACAACAGAGCGCATGACGCGGAGAGCCTCCACTAGAATTCGAGCTAGTGGAATTTTCATATCAGACTGGCGGCATGGGCATACTTTTCTGAGTAATTTGGTGAAATACTCGGGAATCGCACCTGAGAGAAGACCATAAATTCCCGCATTTGATACTTCAGGGCGGTCCTTGTGACGCTTGAATCGATGGGTCGCCTGCTTTCGGAGCGTTTGTGGGGCTGTGTCTCCCGGAGCGGCTCGTCGATGTTGTGTATGCGGCAGCCGTCACTGTGTGCGAGATGCATGGACGGACGATAGGACGCGTTTTGAAAGGAGACCACAGAGTACACCTCGCTGGAAAATGCGTCTAGAAAAGAAAATCTGCCAAATACGGGAAAGAATCGGGGTTTTGCTCAACTACCTGAAAGCACCGAACTCAACAACAAAGACCACAATGAAAGTAAGAAAATCGCATCAGAGGTCAGAATCAAGAGAAGAGATCCCCTCTTCAAGGAAAAACTGACCAAACTTTAGGATACCCTGAAAGAAAAAATCAGAGCCTTGGGCAGCCGAATCCGACGCTATAATGAAAGAGTTAAACGTCACAAGAATAATAACGCCTTCTTTCAAAATCAGAAGAAATTCTTTCGTGATCTGGAGAAAAATGAAACAAAGACAAGTGAACATGTGAATATGTCCGATGCATATAAGTTTTGGAGCGGAGTTTGGTCGGAAGAGGTAACACATGACAGACGGGCGTATTGGATCAGCGAGACTGAATTGGAGATCCGAAAGATTCACATGGGGCCAATCCACATCACGGATAAGGACATAAGAGACGCTCTGAAAGGGTCTAATAACTGGGCGTCGCCCGGCCCTGACAAATTGCACAACTACTGGGGAAACACTTCACCAGTATGCATGAGTGCCTTACAAGTCTGTTGCAGAAAAGCCTCACTGATCCTTCTGTGATACTGGGATTCTTTACATACGGTGTTACTCACCTGCTACCAAAGAGTGGAGATCTTACTAGACCTGAAAACTATCGACCAATTACGCCATCCGTATTCAAGATACTAAAGATACTCAAGGGCCTTGAAGAATATAAAAATTATACACATTTTTTAAAATTTTGCAGAAACTAGTGGCAACATTGTAATAAAATTTTATACGAATATCTTTGGAAGCTGATACATCCAATGAATTCGCTTTTATATCTGCCTCTCGTAGAGGGCACTAGTTACACGGTTCGTACTAAGTAGTATTGAACATATCTTCTTTAATATTAGATTTATTGAGCAAAATTTCAAGCGTACTTAAACATCATTCAATTTCACACAAAAAGGTACTTTGGTAAAAGTCGATACTGTACCGTTTTCGGAGTATTTTGATTTGAAAGTTATGAAGTAATAACCGATGATCGTATGAAGTAATGATAAAAATTATATTTATTAAACAAAATATCAAAAATTCAAAAAAAGGCTAATAACATAAATATGGTTTCAATTAGAGTAGGTGTTCAAAATGTCCTCTGTTTTCACGAATATACAAGGCTATCCTTTTTTCTAAAGAATCTATTAATCTTCTAAATGATTGGGAGTCAGCTGTGAGATCATTAAAGTGGCTTTGTATTTTATCTTTCAAATGTAGCGGTGAATTTACCTCTGCAGCATAAACTTTTTCTTTAAGATACGACCAAACTGTATAATCCAAGAGATTAAAATCAAATGACTGAGGAGGCCAATGAATCGGAGCTTCTGCACCTCTACGAATCCATCGATTCAGAAAATGGTTACTCAAACAATTACGACATCTTCCATCAAAGTGCGGTGGAGCTCCATCGTGCATAAAAATAGATATCTTCGCTCGTTTACCGTTAAATTTTCTAATATCTCGAATAAGTGATAACTCAAAAAGTCCAGGTACATATCACCATTTAAATTTCCAGGTAGATTGTTATAACCTATTAATTTGTTGCCTAAAGTTGCTGCCCAAACATTAACTTCAAATGAGTGTTGGTAATGTGCTACCCTTTTAACATGTGGATTCTCATCACTCCAGTACTGTGCATTATGGGAGTTAAACATACCTTGTCGCGTAAAAGAGGCCTCGTCCGTAAAAATAATACATTTAAAAAAATTTGGATTGGGGGCTGTCCTTTCTTGTAATGTTTGACCAAAATTCATTTTAACCGGTAGATCGTCTGGCAAGAGCTCTTGGACTTGTCTCTAATGATAAGGATATAGCTGCTGCTCTTTAAAGTATCCTCAAAATACTTAAAGAAGACGTATTTGTTTGTCTTACCCCATCCCTTACGCCAACTGTTGGATTTTGATCAACTAAATTTAAAATCATATTTTCTTTATTAATGGTTCTTGTTGTTCTTGGCCTACCAGAATTTATCTTTTTAGTCTCACACTCCCACTCGACAACGTCGTTCAATTGCTCTAAATGTATTTTTACTTGGAAAGTTTCTTCGAGGAAACTTTTCTGCATGACGCGTAACAGCTGCACTAGCGTTTCCTAAACACTCTCGTAAGGTTAATAATATGTCAGTGTATTCAAAATTTGAGTACATTTTGATTAACAATATCTAATTTAACAAATAGAAATGTAATTATTGGTGACTCAACGTCAAAACTATTAAGTGAAAGTCAGTTTTCCATGGCAACTGAAGAAAACTGAAGAGAAAATATGTGTAGAATAAATCGGTTATTACTTCATAATTTTCAAATCAAAATACTCCGAAAACGGTACACAGTATCGAGTTTTACCACGAGTATTTTTTTTTTTTTGTGTGACGATGTTTAAGTACGCTTGAAATTTTGCTCAATAAATCTAATAAATATTAAAATAGTTCAATACTAATTGGTACGAACTTTCTGACATGAAAACGAATTCATTGGATGTAGGTATCAGATTCCAAAACATATTTGTATAAAATTTCATTACAATGTTGCCAGTAGTTTCTGTGAAATTTAAAAATGTGTATAATTTTGTTTCTTCAACACCTTGTATCTTGAATACGAATGGCGTTACGAAAATATTTTACTGAGCAAACCCCAATTATTTTTCAGTTTTCTACCTATCCTAGAGAGGGGGTCACGTTTTTTTGAAAGACCCTGTATAAGCCGACACCTTAGAGATAACAACTTAATGGCCCTCGAGCAGAACGGAGGGTGTCTTAAAACTAAAGGCTGTAAAGAACTGCTGATTATCGACCACATTTTGACTAAAGCAAGCTCGTAGGAAGCTTAGAAATATATCTGTTGCTTGGGTAGACTATCGGAAGGCCTTCGACTCCGTCCCACACTCTTGGTTGCTGAAAGTTTTGGAGTTGCACGGAATAAGCAACCAGATAAATCTCTCTTCTTGGACATCTCATGGGAAGCTGAAGATCGTCTCTCCCGATCAGGGCGGTAGGGCGGTGGACCGTGTGGTGGGATCCGGGACGGTTCGTGTTGCTCGGGGTTTGTTTCGGGACGATACGCTAAATCCAATATGGTTCTGCCTTGCGCTGAACCCTCTCAGCAAGCTGCTGAATAGTACCACCTATGGATATACCATTAGCAAGCCAAGGAACATTCGTGTAACTCATTAATTTTACATGGACGACTTGAAACTGTACGCTTCTAATTTGGAAGAGTAACCTCCTCCTGAAGTCACTCCTAGATCACTGTTCACTGCATTGAATATTTGGGCAATCCCGAGCATAGCATACTCTTTGGCATTTTGACTTGGTCATTGACTGAACTCAGAGAGATGGATAGAGCTCTAAGAACAATGCTCACGAAGTATGGGATGCACCATCCACACTCCTCGACCATACGACTCTACTTCCAGCGCCAACGAGGAGGTCGGGGATTGATCAAGCTGAAGACTGCACATAGTGGCAATATTGCAGCACTCAGGAAATACTCAGGAAATATTTGAATCCAGCACTCCTATGTTCGAAGCGATTCGGGAAGCCGATGATAAAATATCTGCTTTGAGGCTCTCGGAGCCCGGACGACAAGACAACACGGACACCATGGAGGAGATGGTCGAGGAATGAAAATCGAAAGCCTTGCATGGCAGATACCCTGGACATCTGGACAGTGCAGAAGTGAACAGCTCAGAGTCACTTATATACCTGCGTGCGGGGTACCTTCTCCCAGAAACGGAGGGCAGATTGTTGGCAATCCAGGATCAGGTCATGCCCACCAGGATGTAGTTGAAGCATATTGCCCAGATGAATATCCCTTCAGATCGATGTCGCAGATGTGGACAGGGCGCTGAATCGATCCAACACATCACCTCTTCTTGTTCTATGTTGGCGCCGAAAGAATATCTTGATTGACACAATGCAATGGGCAAAATATACCATCAAAGAATAGCCATTAAACTGGGTCTGCTCCCAAATGAGACCCCGCAGCACGTGTATCAACCCAAGATGCTTTTAGAAAATCAGAGATACAAGTTGTACTGGGAGACAACACTGGTTACTGATAGGGTGTTGCACATAATAGACCAGACATTACGCTTTTCGATCTACAAGGAAAAACCTGCCTGCTGCTGGACTTCACCATACCGGCAGATGATAACATCGCTAAGGCATACTCGGAGAAGGTCTCGAAATATGCAGATCTGGCCTTCCAGCTCCGCGAACTGTATGAGTTGGAGGTAATACGTGTGCTCCCGATGTTAATTTCCGTGAATGGTTTGGTGGAGAGGCACTTGCCGGATAATACAGAGCGTTTACGCATGGAAGGGAACATAATGAGCACCGCGCAGAAGCAAGTCATCCTCAACACAATTAGGATCGTGCGTAGATTCCTGCAGGACCCTTAGGTGCCGTGTCTGCCTTGATGAAAATCCGGCAGCCATGGAAGTACCCGTATTAATGGTGATGGAGGAAAAAAATAATAATAATTGGTTCTACCGTTATGTAGTTTTTGTGGGATTTTTTGTTAATTGTGTGCTTATAGTTGATATTATAAGAAAATGGTCCGAAGACAGCAGATAACTCGGTGTCACATCCATATATATGTCTGATATCCCATTTGTAATGAAGAAGTCTAATAGATCAGGTGTTTTGTTGGGATCTGTGGGCCAGTATGTTGGACTTTCAATGGATAAGATCGAGTAATTTTTTTCTTGCAGTAGTTGAGCCTATTCTCTGCCCTTAGTTGTTATTAGACGGGCACCCCAAAGTGTGTTTATGCTTATAATGTCTCCATCTACAAAAAATTTGCAACCCAGTGTCATTTTATCTGAAAATACTTCTTTATTTGGACATAAATAATAATAATATCTCTATTGCTAGATTCGTCCAAATAGGTGTATATCGATTTTTATTACATAATATGTGCTTATCCTGTTTAGTACACTTGTTTAGTAAAATTATACAGGGTGAGTCTTTGACCACTGCATTAATTTTAACCATAGATTCTTGACGTCAAAAGAAACATTTTCTTCCTATAACATTTTTCCAAATTTGGCCCCGTTCAAAAGATATAGGGTGTTGAAATTTCATAAAAAAATTGCATTCTCACCTGTAATATTCATACTACAATATCAGTTGAAATGATTTCTTGTAGAAGGTTTTTGATAATAGTCATGCATATTTTAGCATCATTAGATTTATTCCATTTCTTGTGGGTTTCTCACAACTACTCTACAGATTAGTTGAATCGCATGAAAAACAAATATCGCTTGAACTAAAGGTCCGTATCTTGTACTTCCTGGAATCATTAGTCTTTTTTGCAGATAAAATCATTCCTCATCCTTTCTCCTAAATTGCACCATTCTTGAGATATTTGAAGTTGAAAGGAATTAAATCGATATAATTTTGTCCAAATTTTCTGATTTTCTCAAATCCAACTCTGTGCTGAAATGATTCAATAATCAGATTTGTTCAATGTTGCCATATTTTATGTCTTTATTAAATATTTCTACAAAAGGTTGGGGAAATCTCTCCAGTCTATGGTTCCACCACTAAACACTATAGATGAAATTAACCACTGAACAATTTTTTTCTTACATTCACCACAAAATCTAAATTGCCATTTGCTGTATTCATCGTTAATGATGTCTAGCACCTTGTTTAATATTTAATCCAGAATAATATTCCATAATAAATAAAGAAAAAGTTTTCCATCATTCTTCGGTATATTTTGACCGTTGAAATAGGTAAAGTATTTTCTGTCAGGACCTGTTAAATTGAAAACTTGTCTTTATGAGGAGCTGGTTCTTTATAGCTTCAGACTTTCAGGGTTCATCAAATTATATCTATTCTAACATAGGAATGCTGCAAATTGAGCTCATATGAGTTTTAAAAACTTCGAACCCAGACTCCTAGATTTGTTTTATACCTTTATTATCTTTATTTCATATACCGATTCAACCTTGTTCACAAACTTAAAAGATAATAGAATTTGACTTAGTTTTAATATTTCTGAATGTTTGTTATGATGCATGGTTAATTAAAATTCAATCAATATTGAATCTGGAAGCTATAAGCTGCATTTTCTGACCATCATCATTTCATACTGAATTGAATAATTTAAAACTATCGATATTATCCCTAAAAATTTTCCACTTTTTTTTTAAGATACAAATAACTTTTGACAGTTTTAGTTTCAGTTTCAAACAAAATCAAAACAACAAGGAACCACAGAACACTTTTTTATTTGGAACTACCCACCACAGAGACGTTATAATATTTTAATGAGATAATAATTCACTCTTTAAGTTGGAGGAAAATTATAACTAAAGATCAATAATAGTTACAGATATTATCTTTCATTTAAAAAAATTGCAAATATTAAATATATTAAATATTATTATATTATGGTAAGGTATTAAAATTTGACATAATCTATGAATAACCATTATTCAATATTTACGTTCTTGTTTACGTAATTAAAACAGATACTCCGATTATACAAATCAGTAATCAGTAATTATAGTCTAAACAGAATAGATTCATATTAATGATTTAACAAAAAATTTTTATCAAAGAACCCCTAGTTGATCTTTCAAAATCAAATTTAGGAATTTCTTCAAGAAAGTATAATTGCACACCTAAATCTGGTAATACTTTTAATCTATCTAGGTAAATTGTTATTGGGATTCAGTACAGAAAATACCTGTTCACTGGTCTCTGTCAAGGAGAAGAAACTTCAGAAATGTCAGTGTTTGGAAAATCATAGATGATTTTTTCTGGCTTTGAGTGAAAAAAAGCACAGTGACAACCTCTTGCCTTGGAAGTTTTCATAGAAATGATGGTTATCATGATTTGGAAATTTTAAGAAGAAAATTACAAATGTATGATGATAAGACCCAATAATTCTGAGGTTTTTTGGAATTTCTCACTAGAAAGGCATGGTTTATAATCTTGAAGTAGAAAGAAAATATACTAGAACAACAAAAATCTATCTTCCTTCTGGATATGGACCTCATCAGATGAAACATGAGTGAGTGAATCATTTCTTAGAGGGAAAATAATGTTTTTAAACAATTCAGATTCAATAGTGGATGCCGTGGAAGGTATTTTTCATTCAAACTAAACTGGACTACAGAGGGTATTTGCCCAATGTGAAAACTTAAAATGCTTATAACTTTTCAACGCAGCTGAATATAGAAAAACCGTAATGGAAAAAGTGTTTCTTTTGATCTCAAGAACCTATGGTTAAAATTAACGGAGTGGTCAAAGACTCACCCTGTATATCATACTTTAAAGTGAAAGTGAATTGTGATTGAATTGAAAATTTGGAAGAAACGCAGAAAAGTCGCTGTCCAGTGCTTTTACATTTTTGGCGCTCTTGTTCACCTGAACAGAGTGCTTATCAATTTGCCCAAAAGTGCAAAAGTGGTATCAATCGTTTTGTTTGGACCTACTGATGAATAATCCGTGGTCAAAATCGATTCTGTCCGTCCGTCCGTCCGTTCCGTGAACACGATAACTCTCGAACGGATGAAGTTAGAGAGTTGAAACTTTCAGAATAGGTTTGAGGTATAAATATCTCGGCTAAGTTCGTTATTCGGTCAAATCGGCCGAATAGGTTCGAGTAACAAAAAAAAAATTTTTCAAATGACACTGTTCAAATAAAATTTTTTTATGGTGCAGTTTTATCAGACGTATACAAAAATACTACTCTCGACTTCGACAAGCTAATAGTTCTGGAGATATGATTTTTCAAAATTTAAATAATTGTAAGTGGTTTACAAGAGCGCCTAAGCCAACTGACCTCACGTCAGTGCTTTCTAAATTTTTATTGTAGCAGCTAGTATCCTCATTATAATTATTGCTGGCACCTTCATATACACCTGAATATTGTTTTGCAATTTCATTGCAATATGGTTGAAAATCGCTCCTCATTGCAACCGGCAATATTCTCCTGCTACTCTCAAAGGTATTTTACGACATCTTCACATATTCTTAAGCCTCCTCCGTATGCCATCATATTCTTTTGATTTACCCTCTCCTGAATTTGCATGTAATCGGTTTCCCGAGCTTCGCCACTAGACAATTGGAGTAAATTTCAGCTTATTTCATGATTGCTGAATATGTTGCTCAACCATTAATATGAAAACGTTTTAATTTTACTTCCAGAGCTGCGAAGGATGGTATGGTCGATGTATTGAAGGAAGCAACAAGAAAAGAATGTAATAGTAAGGACGAACAAGGAATGACACCAACACTCTATGCAGCTTTCTATGGACATCTAGATGCTTTACGAATCTTATGCGGTAGAGGGTAAAAACTTCAAATAACTTCAATAATAACCAACTCACAAACTTATTATGACTTCTTTATCAAACTATTTTCCTAGGGGAAATCCAAACAAGGCAGATCTGTTCGGTAACACTGCTCTCCATCTGGCAGCCGCACAAGGTCACAAACACATAGTCACATTTCTAGTAAATTTTGATGCAAACATATATTGTACAGACATAGATGGCAGAACTGCACAAGAACTAGCTGGGTTGAATAATAAAGAAGATATTATGAGATTCCTGGACGAAGTCCTAACGAAAATTGAGGCTGGAGACCACAAGAAAGCAAAAGCCATGAAAGAAAAAGCAAAGAAAGATTCTAAGAAAAGGATAGAGGTAATTTTGTATTGTACTCAAGCTATTCGAGAGTGGAAAAGAAATAATGAAAGGACCCTTTCAAGATCTACTTATTTCTTTTAGTGAGATTTACGGTATGTGAGGTAATTTTGATTATACTCAGAAGGTATTATAATAAAAATATAAGTTTATTCTTCTAAGTTACAGTAATAAAAAAAAATCACAGAGGCGTTAACCTGTTCGTGATGCGTATGTGAATGAACAAAGTCAGGTAGTCACTAATATAGCCTAAAAGTAAATAACATTGTTTTCCTTTTTTATTCGCAAATGAAGAAATTCGATGAGTAGTTAGGTTCCATTTAAGAACACGAAAAGTTGGAGATAATAGAATGAGTAACACATACGGGAGGTACAGTTTAGATATATTCATTTTCGGTTGATTAGGCAATCGAAGTATGTCTATCCCTTTTCCAACACCCAGTTCTTCAAACTAATTTGAATTTTCTTTTATTGTGTATATTTCTCAAGGGCTGAGGAATCGTAGAAAACAGTCTAGAAACAAGGTAAGTAAAACATGTTTGGACAATACTCTTCTCTGCTCTGGGCGTGAAAAATCGGTCCAGATTGGTTCTCATCACATATGTGTAATCTGTTGTCTGCACTTGAATTTTCTTGAGACCTATGACCAATAAGATTTCCAGCTCAAATAAAATTGATGAGGGCTTATTACCTTGGATATTGCATACAATTCCTCTGATGGAAACAAGAGCGGTTTTCCATAAATAATTTTAAGCAACCATTTCTGTATTACATTAACCCTTCTCAAATGACAGTTGTATGCTCCACCTAGGCCAATATACCATATCCTATGTGCGACTGACACAAGGCCGTATGAATTGTTTTCAAATTGGCTTCATCCATGTAGTTTTTGAAATATCTGAATTTTGAAAGCAGACATCTAAGTTTCCCTACCAATATTTCTAAAGGGTTTTCCAATAGAGATTTGACAACTTTGAATCTAAATAAAACACAAACCATTAGATATATATATATTTCAAAAACTCTATTATTGGCTTGAAATACAAACATAACATTTATGAATGGAACTCGACTTCGTTCACATGACCACCATGGGCCCGTTGGCAGCGGTCAATTCTTTGGACCCTATTTTCGATGACTCGGCCACACATTTCAGCCAAAACGGCCGCTATTTCACGTTCAATGTTGTCTCTGAGCTCTTGCAATGTTCTCGGGCTCGTTGGCATAGATCAGTGACTTGACGTAGCCCCAAAGAAAATAGTCCAGAGGCGTCAAATAGTACAAACGAGGCAGCCAATCGACGGGACCGTTTCTCGAAATTACACGCTCACCAAATGTCTGCTTCAATAAACCGATTGTTACGTGTGCTATGTGGCTAATGGCATCGTCCTGTTGAAACCATATGTTGGCCAAGTCCATACCTTGCAATTGGGTAAAAAAATCGTTATTATGGCGCGGTAGTGATCACCATTGACCGTAACGCGAGGATTGTTGGCATCAACGAAAAATAGGGTCCGATAATGCCGCCGTCGTGAAGACCGTACCAAACCGTGATTTTTGGGGACGCAATTGGGTTTCAGAATCACGTGCGTATTGTTACCAGTCCGATAACGCATATTTTGCTTATAGACAAAGCCATTGAGCCAAAAATGAGCTTCATCGCTGAAGATGATTTTTCGATGAATATTATGATCGTGGCGCAGCTTTTCCAGAGCCCAATAGGAGAACGTACTTCTCTTCAAATGGTCCAACGGCTTCAATATTTGAGTCAGCTTGATCTTGTACGGGTTTTAATCAAGATTCTTAGGCAAAATTCGCCATAGAATGGTCTGACGGATGCTCAATTCTTGAGAACACCGTGGAATTAACTGATTTGGGTCGTCGGCTACGGAGGCCCGAACGGCAGCTATGTTTTCGTTACTGCGACCGGTCCTTTGTTTCACTGGCCCTACAATATCTAACACCGAATATGTAGACTCAAAGTTTTGCATCAAACTTGTGATTGCCTGTCTACTAGGGCGCGAATTACGACCGAAAATTAGTTTACAGTTAAGGCTCTTAAAGTTGCGGTCAGCGACTCCGAATTTCGGTAGTAAATTTTGATAACTTGCAAACGTTTTTCGTTCGTGTACTTCACCATAATGAAAATGTTCACTTTACTGAATGAATTGACGTTGACAGTTCGATGATTGGTCCAAGGGTGCGTTCACAAATTAAATTCAAAGTTGTCAAGTCCCCATTGGAAAACTCGATAATACTCGATAGTTTACCAATATCATTTATATATGATTTATATGCCAGAGAACTAAATAAATTTTTATAATAAATATTGTTAAGATTTGTAACGGTCATGTAGTACCCTAATTAGAATTTCCAACGAGGTACGTTCGATATGAGTTTATGACCGGCTGACCAAGTAATAGTTCCTTTGTATTTGTAACGATCATGGAATGCGGGATTTCCGTCTCGGTATTTACTGGAAAACCCAGAATTATATGTTAGGCACTGTCATCTTTGGTAAAACTGTTTTACGCCCCTTTTGCAGAAGGGGAACTTGTATATATTTGAAAGTTTGGTTTAATTTGACCAGTCAACATAAATAGAACTAAGGTTAAGACTTGGAGAAATATTTACAACATTTCTAGTGAGTGTGTTGGCTCATTGTGGTCGTAAGAGGAGGTTATGTGTGCCGCCCAGACATCCGAGGTGTACATAGTATAAATAAACCTATAAGTTTTACAACCTCTTTTTAATTAAAGGGATTTTTCATTAATTTGGTAAATCCAGTCCAAGAAGAAACCGGAAATATCCGACAAGTCCTTCTCGACAATAGACCACACGCAATCACAGAACGGAGAGCATTCAGTAACGCTACCATCAACAGTAGTGCCACGGGTCAAAAACATTATTTAGATATGGCGTTGCCAGAAGGTCAAACGAACAACGGAATTTTCAACCAGACAACTCCCCTTCCTTCCAGCACCGACGACTCACACAAGAACCATATTGCGCAATCACAAACAAAAACTCAACGCCAAGATGGCAAAACAATCAGTGAAAGATACTAGTCACTGAGGCGACTAGACACCGGTTTCGTCCAGCTGGGTATAACGGAAAAACTACAAGAAGAAGAAGAAAGCAATCTAAGCCAAAATGGTCGTAAACAAGTCAAATTTTGAAACAGAAAAAGAAACTTAACTCCGAATTCGAAGACCACGTTATGGGCAACAAGGAGGACTTGCTTTATCGAAGGTCGCAACCCCACGACCCTGCATCACATCCTAGAGAGATCCAATCGGGAAACTCAAAAATCGATCAAATTAGGCAACGTCAAAGCCGGAAACCCAATGGTCCTCGTGGGTGTAAGTGCATATGATTGGTGTCACTAATGCCGGGAGTTGAAACACAATAAAAGGAAAATCTCAATCACACAATGCGCTCCAGCAACCGCAAAGAAAAAGTACACCGGGTATTTAATGTCATCAACTCCTGGAATCAAAAACGCCAAAAGTCGCCGCTATCGGCACAAAAATCCAATCCAGGCAAAACCACAACACCTCCTCCAAAGGCAAAGCCAAACAGTGTAAGCCAATACGAGAAAACCACAAAGCGAAGGCAAGGCACAACAAAAAACAAACGAAACGGACACGTCACGTTAGAAGCAATCCCGAGCATATGACGGTCCCAAAATATATCCGAAACAAGCAAACGTGTCAGTGAAAAGGCAAGCAATGAACGACATTTACTTCATCGAAACGGACTCTGTCAGGATGTTGACGGGGTCATATTCTGAGCGTATGATTTGGTCCCAAAATATCCCCACCTGTAAGAGGAGGTTATGTGTGCCGCCCAGACATCCGAGGTGTACATAGTATAAATAAACCTATAAGTTTTACAACCTCTTTTTAATTAAAGGGATTTTTCATTAATTTGGTAAATCCAGTCCAAGAAGAAACCGGAAATATCCGACAAGTCCTTCTTGCACTCTATATCTCGTAGAAACTGTATTACCAGTCTCCGGTCCACAAATCCTCAGAGACTCTGTCAGTCTGTCGATTTCGGGTTACGAGAAAACAAATATATTCATCAATATATTCACCTGTCGACAATAGATCAATGTTCGTGTCACCTACAACTACATGTATGTCCCTCCTTTTGTGTTTTCCGAGTATTCAAATAAATCCTTATTGAAATCTCTTAGACAAGTTGTTTCAATATTTTGTTTTGATAAATTTATATCGATTTCCAATGCCTTGATATCTCCAATAGATATTATCTGAGAGTAGTAATCCAGATCCTTCATGAGAATAAAATTACAGCGTCATTTGTGTTGTATACTCCGCCATTATAAAAATATGTGTATCGACCTATACTAAACAATGTTGGATCTGAAATCAAAAAGTTTGCGTCAGAACAATCGCATGAAAATTCTCGTCATACGATTCGAAAAGCACTTTAAACTCATCAAAATTCTTCTCGATTCTCCTAGTATTGTTATGTATGAACTTTGTTCCCACATCAAAATCACTGAATTCCCCAACCCCATCAATATATTCAGCCTTATATAGATCCTCATCGAAATCTTTTAGAAACTGATCTATATTTAAAAATATCTATAATATAAAAATGGATCGCAAAATGTGTTGGTAAGCGCATAACTCAACAACGCCTGGACCAATTTGGCTAAATCTTTTTAAAATGTTCGTTGAAGTTCTTTTACGGCGAGAAAAATTAGAATTATTGCTGGAAAAACCCTAAAAATAGCCCTTTTCTTTTTCCCATACAAATGATTTGTAACTAAAACGTAGTCAATTTGAGCTTTATTGCTATGCGTGTCGCATAGCTTAGTGGAATAAAGCCTTGACCTTTGACGTGGAAACCCGTCGTGTCGTAGGTTCGTCCGGGGCTAGGAAAGAAATTTTCTAACTTTCGGTATGCGGCCACCATTCACTGTTGGGTCTAAAATTAACAGTGCTGTGACTAAGGTGGCGTAAGGACACAGTAACAAAGCCTACACAGAACACACACTGGTTAACCTAACTCGCACAAGCTTTAATTAGCTTCTGGGGGGTGTACATTGATATATGTATACCTAGGTAAACCAGTATAAACATAAACATAAAGTTCATATTAAATTACAAGCACTCACTGTTGTCTAAGCAATGTAGGTGTGTTCCTAACGTCAAACATCATATCTATCAAAACAATGTGCGTGTGTGCGTTGGAGCAATGCATGACGCTTTTAACCAAGAGTTGCATCGAGATAAACTGTATGATCTCAACGCTTTGAAAGAATTACTTCAAACAAATCTTCCACTGTTAAATGAACAACAGAAGTATGTATTTGAAACTCTTATGAAAGTAAAAATGATGAAACTGGAGGGATTTACTTCTTAGATGCACCTAGTGGTTCAGGAAAAATTTTTTGATTTCATTAATATTAGCAACAATTCGCTCACAAAATAAAATTGCACTTGCACTCGCTTCGTCGGGAATCGCAGCAACTTTGCTTGAAGGTGGTCGAACAGCCCATTCAGCACTAAAATTGCCATTAAATATGCAAAGCAATGAAACTCAACCTGCAACGTTTCGAAGAACTCTGCAATGGCAAAAAGGTTTTGCAGCAATGTAAATTGATTGTTTGGGATGAATGCACGATGGCACATAAAAAATCTTTGGAGGCTTTAGACAGAACCTTTAAAGATATACGGAGCAATAATAATCGATTTGGTGGTGCAATGATTTTATTAGCAGGAGATTTTCGTCAAACATTGCCAGTGATTCTACGATCAACGCCAGCTGATGAACTCAATGCATGTCTAAAGTCCTCCAATTTGTGGAAACATGTCAAAGTACTTCATTTAAGCAAGAATATGCGTGTGGAGTTGCAAAATGACCAATCTGGAAACATATTCTCTAAACAACTCATTGACATTGGTAATGGCAAATTTCCTATTGACATGTTGACTGGCTGCATTAACTTTCCTCAAAGTTTTTATCAGTTAACTCAATCAAAAGATGAACTTATTCAGAAGGTGTTTCCAGATGTTTCTCAAAATTACAGAAACCATGATTGGTTGAGCGAACGAGCTATACTGCCTGCAAAAACATAGATATAAATGAATTAAATTTTAAAATTCAAGAACAAATTACAGGCGAATTGAGGATATATAAATCAGTTGATTCGGCTACTAATCAAGATGATGTAGTCAACTATCCACCGGAATTTTTAAACTCGCTGGATTTGCCAGGATTGCCACCTCACAATCTTCAATTAAAGGTTGGATCGGTGGTTATAATGTTGCGAAATATCAACCAACCGCGTCTTTGCAACGGTACACGGTTAGCGATAAAAAAATTACTAAACAATGTGATAGAAACAACTATACTCAAAGGAAAGTATAAAGGAGAAGATGTTCTCATACCCCGCATCCCAATGATTCCGACTGCTGTGTCATTTGAGTTTAAATGACTACAGTTTCCAGTGCGGCTTGCTTTTGCTATGACTATAAACAAGTCCCAGGTGCAATCATTAAGTGTTTGTGGTATTAATCTAGAAAACCCATGTTTCTCACATGGTCAAGTGTATGTTGCCTGTTCCCGTGTTGGAAAACCATCATATTTGTTTATCTATGCGCCAGGTAATCAAACAAAACATCGTATACCACAAAGCACTACAATGATAATAATAATAATAATTATGATTCACATGATTAACAATAAAGCGATTACTTATTTTTAAATCCTTATATATGTTTTATTTAATTATTTTTATTCACAACGCCCTATCACCAGGGTGACGGTTCTGTTCAGGAGAATTTTTAAAATACGTAGGCACAAAAACTGCCACATTACAAATCTTTTTGACAGGACGAAGTCTGTCGGGTCAGCTAGTCCAAAAATAAGAATATATCACAATTCTATTCAACCTTGTGAAAGAAATAAACATTTAAATGAACTCCTATAAAATAAATAAATTTTTCAAACAGATATAAAAATACAATAATATCAATCAAATTAAAATGAAACAATAACAGCAGTAAGCCTTGGATCCCCTCTTCGATTTGGTTTCAAGTATTGCGCAATTTTGTCTTTTTAAACTACCATAGGATTGAGATCTCTTCCTTTCCAACTTTTTCCAGTCTTTTGCTTTATTTAGAATCTTATTAACTGATAGTGTTTCTTTGCAGAGGGTGGAATCTTGACTCAATATAAAATGTTCTGAATTTCCATTTGATTTTAAATTCTTTTCTCTGATATTCGAAGAAGAATAATCACAATTGGATTAGTTCTCTAGCTGCCTGAAAGGATATCTTTATAATTTATGAACAAGTAATTGGGTTTTTTGTACACTTTATTTATTTTTTGCTAGGTTTAAGTGTTTTCTCAGTACGATCTTCCCGCACATAAATTTTCACTTAAATAAATATTTGAACACTTTAATTTACGCCGGTTTTGTATCACCATGGATTTAGTCAGGAAAGATATAAATTCAATTCACTTCAGTTTAATTTTTTCTAATCTATAGATATTTTCCACTTTATGCTCGGAAAGGCCGGTTTTGTATCACCATGGATTTAGTTAGGAAAGATATAAATTCAATTCACTTCAGTTTAATTTTTTCTAATCTATAGATATTTTCTACTTCATGAAAGATTGATATCCAAAACAGTTGAGCTGAATGAGAGCTGAACGAACGATATTAGGGTCATCCTACTTCAAACCACTGACTAATATATTATTTTTTCTAGCGCTTCGCTTGATTTCCAATATTTCATTTTTTACCTTAGATATCTTCTTTTCAATGGAATCCATTCGAGTTTTCGTGATCAATCTCAACTATTTGATCTCTTGTTTGACACTAGCAAGTTCTTCCTTCAACGACAAAAATTTATTGGCAAATTCTCTCTTCAAGAACTTCGATAATTAGTCAGTCAAGGCCATGCTACTCTAGAAATATCGACAGTGTATGGCACGCTTCAAACTCGAATTTATCACAATCGGCAAAATCGATAAGTCGGATCTCTCCAATATCAAACAATCGTAATCAGCAGGGGTATAATTGATTATTCATTATTATAAATCAATAAATAGAAATTGATGAGGGTTGAAGAGAAAAAACTATTGAATATATTGTGTACATTGAGTACACTCACTCAGATTTCAATGTTCAACAAATTTTGGAAACTTTATTCTCATAGAAATTTAAATTATAAAAACAGACAAAGAATCTGCTCTTAGAATTTTAATTCTTTGAATTGTATGCCGTTTGCAGTTGGTTCGATATCAAACATTATAATAAATTTATTATAAGTAAAACACAAAGCGAGATGTTTCATAAATATATTCAGATTCTGAACACATGTTTCGGTCTTGCGACCATTGCCTAAGGAGTACATTTGAAAACACTAAACTAGAATGAATGTCTTATTCTCACTCTGGTTGCAACAACTGTTTTTTTTTTCCATTTTGTATTTTCATTACTGCGTCTAATAAAGGGGTAGAAGCAAGGGATACCTCAGTGTTGGTCAAATTTTCTTTCATTGTTATAGATTTTTTAATGGAGAATTCTTCTAAGTATTCCAAAATTTTGCTCTTTCTAATATTATTAAGTAATCTTACATCTCTTTCATGGAAAAAATGGTTATTATCGATACAATGTTCGACGACACCAGTAGTTAGTTTTTGAGAATTGACATTCTGTGTATTTTTATTCTTGTGTGTAGACTATCACCTGTCTGACCTATATATGTTATATTTGATTAAAAATACATGTTGATGAGCTTGTATTGGGTTCTTTTGTGAGTACTAGCATTTTGTATTTTTTTTTCTAACAAAGTGTCAAGTGATCATTGACGCAAAACATATATACATTACTTAAGATGGTAAATTATGTTATTAGATACAATCAGTGAAATACTACTTATGAAGTTAACTACATTAGGACTAGTGTCTGACTTGGTGAGGTCAACTTGCATGTTTTACTGATATGAAGGCCATGTGTTTCTCGGTTTCCTTGAAGAGGGGACAGTCCGTTAGGATGTGTTTTACGGTGAGAACTGTGTTGCATTGTTCACATGATGGTGGGCTGGACGAGTTCATTGCTGTTTGGTATGGCCAATTCTGAGTCTCCTTATTATGACTGTGGTCTGTCTGTCTGATAAGGTGAATTTGAGGGGTCTGACACTGGTGGATTTCATGTAGCTTGGATTCACTGCAGTCCAATTCTTGTTGCTATTACTTCTCAATTTTAGTCTTAAGATGTGTTTGTAAATCTTTTTGGATGATGATGTTGGATGTTGCTATGTGGTGCTTGGATGCATCCTTTGCAGCTTTGCCGACAAGTTCATTTCCTGTTATTCCTACATGTGAGGGTATCCATATTATATCCATAGAGTATATGGGTATCCATAGAGGAGGCTGAAACAGTGCATATTGCAACTCTCGGGGGATCGGGGTTTATATTTTCTTCAGCTTTGAGGATCGCATATAGTTTCCCGGTAAGGACACTTGCATAATTTGGCAGATTGGATTGTTGAACAATGTCATTACTGGTGTTTACCGAGCAGAACAGGCCTGCATCACTTTTCGATGCGTCGGTAAAAACGACTGTTTCATATGAGCCTTCATTGATTTTTTGGGTGAATTTCTTTTGAATTGGTAGACTGGCAGTTGCTTGCTTGGGAAATTTAGATAAAGATGTATCAACTATTGGTATTGTTTGTGCCAAGGTGGTATGGAAGAAATTCGAATAGGCAGAGTGTTAGAATATTCGATTTCGTGTGACAGAGTTTTGAGAATATATGCTAGAGAGCAACAATGTTTAGGTGTATGAACCGCGAGCGTGGAAGAGGAAAAAAGTTTGGGGTGGATAGGATTGTGTTCATCCGCTGATACTCTGGCGGCATAAGTGAGGAGAAGTTGTTGTCTTCTGAGATAAAAGGGCATTTCATTTGCTTCAATGTGTTTTTTCCATGTTAGTTTGCTGTCGAATATAACTCCAAGTATTCTGTGTGCTTCGACAATTGGGAGTAGAACACCATTGAGAAGTGTATGCGGTGACTGTGTGCTGGAGGTTCTTCTACTGAACTTTATAATCTTAGATTTTGAAGCGGAGAATTTGAGTCCGATTTTGTTTTTCCTTTATTGAAGTTGATCTATTATTACTTGCATCTGAGATGATGTAGTCTGGGTACTTTTGCCACGGCAGTATATTATCAAGTCATCAGCGTATAGGCCAAACTTCACAGGACTGAGAATGTACTCTGAGATGTCGCTTATGGCCAGGATGAAGAGTATTGAGGTGACCACAGATCCCTGGGGAACTCCATTTGCTTGCGTCATCTCGACTGAAGTTTTAAAATAGAAAAAAATTAACCAGGAAAATCGACACAAGGCCAATCTGAATCTTCCCCTTTGATTTCCATTCCTTTCGATTAACACCGGAAAAATCTTCGCGTGAACCCTTTTTTGATTAATTTTGATCGAATGACTTTGACAGACTGCGAGTCAGCTGCGTAAAAGGTTCTGCAATGTGGCCTTTTAGGGAACACGAAATATTACTTTCTCACCGAGTAACTTGGGCACTAAATATAACCCGGTACCAGCATTGGTCAACAGCATTATATTTTTTCGCAAGCATACACTGCATACACAGCATACTCTGAAATTCAAATATAAAATTCAATTTAATTCGAATTCTTTTATTTTGCAGGCTTTTCAGAAACTACAGCTGAAAAATGAGCAAATACAAGAAAGACTAGAGAAGAAGACACAGAAAACGATAAAGCCCTCTATGATAGAAACTATAAAAAGTAGAATGAAGAGTGGATCGATGTCAAATCTTACTCAAGTTGGTACTGATGTCCCTAGAAATAGTTTTAGTGCTCTTGTTAGTGGAAATACAATTTCTGCCAAAAATCGTAGTACCCTACAGAGAAAACTATTGAATAGAAATAATAAATTGGCGAATGATGATGATTTCAAGGTTTGTTATTAGCAGTATTTTTTTTATTCTTTTGAATCACTTTGAAAAATATTAAGATAAGTGGGTTCATTGAAGATTTTGGACGGTATTCGAATTCACAGTTTCAAACCGAATTGTATTGACGATACTTAAAGTTATGCAGGCTATACACGCTCCGGTCGACCGGAGAGGTAAAACTGTATAGGTACACCAGCGCAGGTCGATGGGAGCGTGTGTGCCGTACTTTTTCAAACCTGCACAGATTGTCTGAGCAAATTCGAAATTCGACTTGTAGACCAGGGTCAAAGCCTACAAAAATGGTAAAAAATGAAAAAAAATTACAGTAGGATGAAACCCATTAGAAAAGCAAGGGAACATGATCAAAATGAAAGGAAAAATAAATTACGGTCGATCCGAGTTCGGGAAGTGGGAGGGGGTGAGTTTTTAAGGGTAAAAAATGGTTTATCTTGATTTCCGGCAAAACTACGAGTCCTATGGAAAAAAGTTAAATGGCAAAGTTGTAGGCAATAAAAAGATCTACAACTTTTGTATTTGCAGATTTTTCACATAACCTCAAAATTTAGGTGAAAATTTCAAAAAACCAAGTTTTTGGTTTTTTATTTATATCTTTTTCAAAAAAATTTTTTTCTACGAAATTTGGTGAAAACTTACCTTATTATGTCCCAAATACACTGTAATTCATTTGATTAAAAATATTTATTTTTCGCTTCATTTTAATTTAATATCAAAAAGCACCCTGATTTTCAATCGAAAATTCTGACGTCAAAATATCAGCTTTTTCAAAAAGTTTCAGGGGCGTTTTGTTCGTTTAAATATCTACTTTCTGATGGTGTAAAGAAAAATATAGATTACTATAGGAAATATTCTTGGAAAATGCAAAAATTGAAAAAACCTCAAATTCAAAAATTACACTTTAATAACTCAAAAATCGTATTAACAATGATCATACTTGTCGAAATTTGCAATGAAATGGAAGATTTTTGTAATGTTTCTTTTACAAGTACAGAGCAACACATTGATTCAAGGGAATATCGAATAAAAAGAGATGTAGCTGATTTACAAATACTACAGAAATTTTTTGAAAGGTATGATCCTTTTCCACAGACTGATAACATTATGTCCATTTTTTCTGGAATTATTGGCAATGATCCTGTGAATTGCAATGAAGCGTAGAAGGTAAAAAATCTTTGCAAGCTATTGTGGGAATGAATTTTGGCAGTGTAAAATTTAAAAGGAAAAACAAAGTCTTGTCTCTCAAAACTCCAATCTTCCGTTAAAGATATTATAGCCATCGATCCATTATTGCTATTTCAAAGGATATCATTAACGATCGACAGTAAAAAAGATATGGAAACTTACTTACAATACGAGCTTGCACCTTTTCCATTGTCACTTTTTACAGAAAATGGCCTCAGGAAAAATGTAAAATCTCAACTCTACGAATTATTTGTGAGTGTGAATCGACCAACGCATTCTGACAGCATTATGCATGTCGTCGACGGTGGATTTTTACTGCACAAAGTAATTTGGCAGAAAAATGAAACGGTGGAAGATATCATTAATAAATATTTGCGCTATGTAGAAAAACATTACGCAGCAAGCAGTTATATTGTCTTTGATGGGTACCCCGAGATTAAGAAATCAGCTACTGTCTCAACAGTACCAGCAGCTACTTCAACTAAAAGAGGAGAACGTAATCGTAGAAAAACCTCAGACAGTATTCCAGAGTTCGATTATCAGAACCATACAAAAATACCATTTTCGCAAGAAAAATTTTTATCTAACGAGAAAAACAAGGACAAAATAATTGAAAGTTTAATGGAAACATTACAGTCACAAGGATTTTCCTGTAAACAAGTTGAAGAAGATGCTGATGCCGACATAATTCAGACCTCGATAGAAGTTGCCAGAGATACCAATAAAACTGTTATAGTTGTATGTCAAGATATTGATCTTTTGGTTCTTTTAAATCAATTAAATTCAAATAATCATGACATTTTCTCAAACCCGGCTTTGGAAATGGAAAGGATCTATTTTTCACGTCTAATAGTTTCAAACACGAATCCTTCAAAAATGTTGTTGCATTTCTGCATTGTTTTTCTGTTTGCGATACAACATCTGGATTTGCCGGAAAAGGAAAGAAAAGTATCGTTAATTCTATATTAGACGCGAAAAATTTGTCAAATTTATCCAATGTTTTTTACAAAAAAGATGAAAGTAAAGAAAATATAAAAAAATGGATTACAATTAATCAAATCTATTTATAAATGTAAAAAAGAGAAAATAACACTGAATCAATTAAGGTTTCAAAAATATCAATTGGCAAAAATTAAATCATCCTTTATTTTGGCAAACCTCCCACCCACAGAAGGAGTAGCAGAACAACATTGTTACAGAGCATATTATCAGCATCAAACTTGGTTGGGTAACGAATTGACAGTAACAGATAGGGGCTGGAAGCAACATCAGCATGGCATTATGCCCAAATTTACAGAAAAGGATTTAATTCCGGAAGTATTGCTCAAAACTACTTGCTGCAGCTGTGAAACTGGATGTAACAGTTTAAAATGTGGCTGCCGAAAACGTGGTTTAAAAATGCACAAATTTATGCACTTATTGTCATGGTTCTGAGAATTGCTCCAGTATGGACGAAAAAATCTACGAGGAAGTAAATGATTCAGATGAAATTATTGATGAAGAACCAATGCAGACTGGAAATAACATTGGAGACGAAGATGGTGGTCTTGAAGATTTCGACGATCAACTATAGTTGGAAAGATTTGTCGAATCTGACGATGAAGAAATGCCTCCAAAGAGACAAAACGAAAAAGTAACTGATAAGAATTTCGAATAACTTATTTATAAATAACAAGATTAACGTTTTTAAAAAAATTTAATGAATAGCGTAATCAGAATTAAGTTTCTCAATTCAATAGTACGATTTACATGTATATTTATTTTGTATGAGATTTTCTATGACATGAATGTAATTCGAGTAAAATGAATAAACTTTTTAACTTATTAAAAATTGCAGCAATCACATTTTGTTGATGAAATTGTACATAATGATTAAAAAAATTTTCGAATTTGAGGTTTTTTCAATTTTTGCATTTTATAAGAATATTTCCTATAGTAATGGTTATTTTTCTCTACACCATCAGAAAGTAGATATTTCAACGAACAAAAGCCCCAAACTTTTTGAAAAAAGCTGATATTTTGACGTCAGAATTTTCGATTGAAAATGAGGGTGCTTTTTTGATATTAAATTAAAATGAAGCGAAACAATAAATATTTTTAATCAAATAAATTACAGTGTATTTGGGACATAATAAGGTAAGTTTTCACCAAATTTCGTAGAAAAAAAAATTAAGATATAAATAAAAAACCAAAAACTTGGTTTTATCCTCTAGACCCAGATCACAAAATCTCCTTTCTTTTTCTGTTTTTTCAAATAATTTATTTTGGCAACGATTCGATAGCTAAATGGTATCGCACTTGAACTTGTTTCATCAGGTATTGCAGCCACATTGTTGGAATGCGGTCGAGCCGCTCATTCCGCACTCAAGTGCAGTTGAGCATGCAAATAAATTAATTAATGACAAACAACTTGCTTTACTCCGTTACTAATCAAGATGAAGCTGTCGACTATCCAACTGAGATTTTAAATTCACTGGAATTTGTTGAATTACAACCAATCTGCCATTAAAAATAGGTTGCGGAATATAAACCAGCCACGTCTTTTCAATGGCTCTCGACTCGCTGTGAAGAAATTAATGAACAAATTCATCGAGGCCACAATTTTGAAAGGGAAATATCAAGGCGAAGAGACGTTATGATTCCACGGAATTCTTCGACATCGAACGATATGCCGTTCGACCATTAGTTCCTAGCCAATACGTCAGTCCCTAGTAACGTTTTCGACTAGGAACTGACGGTCTAGGGACTGACGATAGTGAAAACATATCAAGTTTTCTCGGACTTGCTGTACAAGGAGATCTTTTTTTGTTATTGTTCCAAATAAGACCGATATATTTAATCATTATTAAGAATAAAACTACAAAAAACACTATTTAAGTTCAAGAATACTTACCTAGGGACTGAACACGCGTGTGGACTGGCACGTGATGTCAAAACGCACGCCGGAATGCTCTCGCAGTAAAGCTATGGTTTCACGGGCTGTATGGCAAGTGGTACCATCTTGTTGGAACCACATTTCGCCGAGACCACGGGCTACAATTTCGGGAAACTTATAGTCTGTTATCAATCTGCGATAACGGTCACCATTCACAGTAGCTTTCCGGCCATCCTCTGGTTTGAAGAAATATGGACCGATTATTCCACCGGCCTATAAACCACACCGAACAGTTGTTTTCTCTGGATTTAACGGCAATTCTTGAGACTCTTCGGGTTGTTCATCACCCCAGATTTGGGCATTTTGTTTGTTCACCAACCCATTACGCCAAAAATGGGCCTCATCAGTGAACAAAACCATTGTCGAAAAGAGTGGATTCCCTGCTAGCTAGTCAAGAGCCCAACGAATAAAACTTAAACGATTCGGTTGGTCGGTCGGCTTCAGTTCTTGGACTAACTGAATTTTGCAAGCTTTCAAAGAGAGATCCTTACGTAATATCCGCCAAGTCGATGAATACGAAAGGCCAAGCTGTTGAAAACGGCGACGAATCGACACTTCAGGGTCATCATGTACACTCTCCCCCACCGCCGCTATATTCTCTTCACTACGAGGTGGATGTTGTCTATTTGGTCAAGTAATATCCAATAACGAATTTTGAGTCTCGAACTTAGTGATGGTAGAGCAAATTGTATGTTGTTCGGTATTCCGATTATGTGGACTGTAAGAAGGTCTAAGCGCCCGATACACAATAATCGGAGAACGCCCATTTTCGTAATAAAGCTGAAATATTTGTAGACGCTGTGCTGGGCTAAGTCGTTCAATTATGAAATCTCAGACACTACTGAACAAGAAAACCACTTCAGTTTACACGACGCATGCGCGATCTGCTACTAAATCCCCACCACAAATAGTACCTCTAAATTAATCACCTTTTATTAAACATTCGGGGATTCGAACACTGCTAGGGACTGATATTTTTTAGTTAAGATTATTAAGATTATTATATTAAGATAAAGAATGATTTGTATAAGGCATATTAGGCCAGTGAATTGTTAGAAATTTTTTTTTTTAACGAAAGGTGCCGAAAATATCAATTGGCCTTATTTTGTGGAATCACCCACAAACGCAAAAAAGAAAAACCGAGAATTTTGAATAACATAGAATATTGAAATAAAAAATACACATTTTTTGTCCTAATTATACCAATTAAAATTGAACAGTTATCGTTAAAACAGGGTAACAAAAGTATTAATTTTAGGTTAGTGAAATTGAAGATGGAAAAAGGACGATAAGTTCTATAAAAGGCTACCGAAGGGATTCAGAAATTTTATATAGCGGTACATTAGAACCCACAAGAAGGGGTAAACTGGATGGTGTATTCAATGAAGCTGAACAAGTGAATAGGAGGAACAATAATGCACCACCTCCAAGTAATGGTATGTCCAGGAGTTTGTCTCAGCCAGACTTTATGCAACAGTTGAGAGAGGAAGGTTTACAGAAGATTAATCAAGAACCAGCCAGTATATTTGTCAGGCCAGGAATAGGAAGCATAGCGTTTAGGTAAGGAATATTATGAAGTAAGTGTAATTTATGTTGTATTGCTCCAGCACTTATCAATTTTCGAACACTTTTTCTAGTTTATTTCGCTAATATAACATCGCACCATTGTTTCGTTATTTTCGAATACAGAGTCAAAAATAGTCCAATCGATTAGATATTCGACCTCCTGGTGAAGAATCCTCGATCAAATTTGAACGTCTCCGGCCGAGTTTTCATGTTTTCAGAGTAGGTTGATTGTCTAAATATCTCAGTCAAGTTAGTAATTGTGCCGAATTCAGCAAACAGTTCAGCTCTTATCAACATCTGACATTTGGTTTTCTCGATATCATCTAGAATATTCATCCCATTGAGTTGACATTCAAAAATCGCTTGAATAACTTCGAAAGACACGAGTCTGCCAAATTTTGTGGAAATCCTTAGGCTAGAAAATCTTCAAAACATTCAGGAAATTTCTTTTGGAAATATTTGATTACTTACCTTATAAGTATATTATACAGGGTGAGTCTTTGACCACTGCGTTAATTTTAACCATAGATTCTTCCTATAACATTTTTCCAAATTTGGCCCAGTTCAAAGGTGTTGAAATTTCATTAAAAAATTGCATTTTCACCTGTAATATTCAAACGACAATATCAGTTGAAATGATAAATGATATTTTGTAGAAGGTTTTTGATAACCGTCATGCACATATTGGCATCAATAGATTTATTCCATTTCTTGTGGGTTTCTCACTACTACTGTACAGATTGTTTGAATGGCATGAAAAAAAAATTAGAAAGCACTGACGTGAGGTCAGATTGCTTTGGCGCTCTTGTTAAGCTACTCGAGAGTAAATATTCAAACCATAACAAATCTATAAGCACTCTGTGAAATATTCACATTCACGCCCCGAAACTACCCGTCTCGCAAAGCGTGTCGATTAATAAAAAGGCAGTTAACAAATTCACCTCTTTATTTCACTCGTAACAATTCGTAGTTTTAAATAAGTACGATAACAAAAAAATGACAATATTTACAATGGATGCCTGGTAAACAAATATCTGACTTCAACCGAATTAGGAACACCGCGTCAATTCGAATATCTGTGAACAATACTTCGCGGTCTAATTACGGCTAACCGAAGTACTTCTTGCTTCGAACAGGCTTTATACGGAACTAAACTGTTCTCAGGTCAAATAAATAGGGATTCAATATCCAAAAAGGTTCCATTGACCGGAGACGAAAAACAGTCAAATACTGGTGCCATGAGATATTTGTTTACCCCACATGTGAAATACATACCCCAGATGTCTCTTTGTCTCGAATATACGCCAGAGATTTTACAAGAAAATGTAATACATATCCCAGATATCTCTTTGTCTCGAAGGTCAAAGAGGTGCTAGGGGTAGACAGGAAAATGTGGCCAGACCATGTTATTCCCTGGCGCCAACATCCTCCCACCTGAGGTCGTTGAACATCGAGAAACGACCTCACACAAAAAAAAAACAGGGAATATTACAAGTAAACATAAAATCAAACAAATAGAATAACGTCTTCATTATGAGTCAATTTGGTCCGAATATTTTCACTACTCAACTTGATACCTTTGTGGTCGGTTAACTTGTCGACTACTTCGCGTCACTATTTTCCCTTCACGGGACACTTCGCGTTTCAACACTCCCGAACTCGCGGCCTCTTTTCGAACACTTCCCGCACTTTCGTTCCCACTCATCGCCGATGTCACATCTCCAGTCGTCTCGTCAGGTCCAAGAAGAGCCTCTGGTCTGTGGTCCACACGATTGCAAAAAACTGGTTTAGCGCACTCCAAGGGGTATAATCGCTGAATAGGCCTCAGAACTACTACTTTTTTAGTGGTCACCATTGCTAAGTAAACTTTATCATCTTTTGTAGGCCAGAGAGCTATATCTTGTCTGAGCCAATTGTGTCCCTCCCACCATTTTGATTGAAGCAGTTTTTCCTCGCGGGTTTTGTGCTCTGAGGGATCATTCGTGCCTAATGTTTCTCATTCCCATAAGTTAATCAAACTAGCATCATTCAAAAAGAGAGATAGTGCTGTGACACACTCTCTTTCCCCTTTCGGTTTGGATATTTTACCCATTAGAGTCCATCCCAACAGTGTTTCAACTGCCACCAATCCATTTTTCAACTTATGTTGTCGGCCTGTGTGTAATCCACCTGCTACGTCTGCTCCTATGAGAATGTCAATCGGTGCGTCTTCTCCGACATCCGAAATCCGTATACCTAGATCATCCAATTCCTGAACCAGGTACCGTCGGGAACAGGGAGACTCCTGCACAAATCCATTCTTTCGGGCCGTAACCTAAACCGTTTGCAGTGGATGTCAAAATGTACGACCTTTGGGATCCGGTATCTATCAAGGCTCGTACCGTTCTGGTGCCTTTCTTCCCAATTAGCTGTACTCTCATTGTCTGCAAGAGCACCTGTGTTTTAGTGCTATTCGCTAAGGTAACGTCCGAACTGGCGGCTAGACAATCATCTGTGGCGTTTCTATTCACCGCATTCTCGTTCTCAGGCTGTTTTTTCCCGGGACACATGAGTTCGACGTGGGTCTTCTTACCACAGGTTTTACAGAAAACCTTCCCTGTGCACTTTCGAGCATTGTGTCCGAGTTTGCAACATTTAAAACAACCGCCTGCTGCGAATAAAGGATTACGCTTCTGTGCATACGACAATTCCCGCCCTTTGAAACACTTAGCGCTCTCATGTGAAGTTTTCTTGCAGAAAATACACTCAGAACCACCTGTGTAATTGGCGAGGTCAGTTGCCGTATGTACAGACTCTTTCGAATGTCCGAATTCCTTATTCAGACGTCTGTGATTTTCGGTTTCTTTTATCGGTCTAGGCCTGTTTATCGAAAATCCTTCGACAGCAAGAGCTATGTGCTGTTCGTTTTCCACCTCATTTTTCAAGAATAACATGAGACTTTTTAAATGGGCCTCAAGACTGGAATCTCCACAACGTTCAGCGACATTTGAATATGGGGTACGTTGCCATATACGAAGCAAATCTGGGGGGAAACATGACTCGATTAACGGGAACAATATTGCCGCATATTTATCGCACGTTATACCGAGTGTCTCTAGAGAGCGTAACTGAGTTTCTATTTGATCGTACAATATTGAGAGCTCAGTTCGATCAATCGTGGTAGCGTTTTTAATTATTAATTTTAATAATTCGCGCACATAAACTTCGATTTGAAGATCGTGTCTTCCATATCGCGCCTTGAAGCTGTCCACTATTTTCGAATAGTTTTCACCTGTGGAAGGAAAACTGTCCACTAACTGTCGCGCTCGGCTACCCGGCACTGTAGCTTGAATTAAATATTCGACCTTGTCACTAGAGTCTATCTCAAGGTCCTCGTGAATCTTTTTAAATTGTGACCAAAACGGAAGCCAGTCTTTTATGGTCCCATCGAACTTCTTGAATTCAAGAACAGGTAATTTAAATTTTCTCTTACCTTGAATTCCGTTTGTGCTAAGTCTTTCCGAACAAACGGACCTTGATCCTGGTAACTGCTGTGTGATCACCTCATCAGTTCTAGCACTCAACTTGTTAAACCTCCTCGAGTATTTCTCACTTGAGTCAAGCTCGGCCACAAGATCTGCCTCCTCGGCATCTCCGCTCAGAAGAGAATTGTAGATCTCTTCATCAAGCCTTTTCAATAATTCACACCTTTGTTGTAAATCATTAAGCGTCGCTTTTAAATCACTCGTTTTTGTCTCGGGCTTAACTAAATCACTCTCTAGCTCATTAGCTATCTTCGTGAAAGAGGCACGAATAACTTTACGATTTCTCGTTTTCATCTCCATAATACTTATTTCGAAAAGAAGAAAACGCGACAATCCTTTAACAGCAAACACGGTTTGTCCTCGCAAAGTCCTATGAGAACCGTATCTCTCCTTGTAAATATTCCACTTCACACACACTTATTTTCGAAACAAACCACGAAAAGTTCGAGAATCAGTCCTGTCACGGTCGCCACTATGTGAAATATTCACATTCACGCCCCGAAACTACCCGTCTCGCAGAGCGTGTCGATTAATAAAAAGGCAATTAACAAATTCCCTTCTTTATTTCACTCGTAACAATTCGTAGTTTTAAATAAGTACGATAACAAAAAATGACAATATTTACAATGGATGCCTGGTAAACAAATATCTGACTTCAACCGAATTAGTAACACTGCGTCAATTCGAATATCTGTGAACAATACTTCGCGGTCTAATTACGGCTAACCGAAGTACTTCTTGCTTCGAACAGGCTTTATACGGAACTAAACTGTTCTCAGGTCAAATAAATAGGGATTCAATATCCAAAAAGGTTCCATTGACCGGAGACGAAAAACAGTCAAATACTGGTGCCATGAGATATTTGTTTACCCCACATGTGAAATACATACCCCAGATGTCTCTTTGTCTCGAATATACGCTAGAGATTTTACAAGAAAATGTAATACATATCACAGATATCTCTTTGTCTCGAAGGTCAAAGAGGCGCTAGGGGTAGACAGGAAAATGTGGCCAGACCATGTTATTCCCTGGCGCCAACACACTCTGATCAGGTGAACAATAGTCTTTTCCCGTACTATGGGACAATGTGATGCAAATATGAACGCCTAATGAATGAACAAACTTATATTTCAAATTAAAAATAACTACTCATAATTTTCCCCAAGTTTTGTTAGAAGCTGAATTCCTTTCTAAAAACTTACGTCAGTGCTTTTCTAAATTTTGACAACGTATTTTGTTTCAGCCATCGAGATTGAATTCTATGTCTATGATTTCCCTTTATGAAAAATTTTTATTAATATTACGTCAACTGACACTGATTAATGAGCCCGGCATTTGTCAATCGAATATCGATCTGTGATGGCCATAGTTCAGAGAAAATCACCGTGACTTCATGTCACTTCTCTTTTCTCTTGAGTAAATGAAAAAAATGATCATATCTCTAGATGGAAGAGAGCTACGACAATGAAATTTGAGGATAAGTAAGATATCGATCACCTCGATATATTCACGAATTTTTATAGAAATTCGAAAAATGTCTTATAAGATATGGAGTATTAAAAATTTTTTTTTTTTGGAATTTTTAAAAATTTTGCGAGCCGTTTTGTTTCAGCCTCCTTCAACAATATTTCAAGTATCAACTTGATCGGATGGATATTCTAGTAGTTATTGAGGAAACAAAATTTCAGATGCTCATAACTACTGAACCATCCGACAGATTTGGCCCAATAACGAACTTGACCAAGATAATTGGACAATTAACCTATTCTGAAAATATGAATATATTAATACCTCATCTCTTTTGGATGCTAGAGAGGATACGGCCGGCCTGCCGGCCGGACAGACTCAACTTTCGCCACGAATTCTTCATCAGGGAGTTGAACCCAATCGATTGAGACCATTTTCGGCTCAATATTTCAAAATTACAGACATTCGGGCAAAATGATAGGCACTCTGTTCGGGTGAACAAGAGCGCCAAAAATGGTTCAAATACACGAAGTGAGAGTCACGCTATCGAATTGAAAACGAAAGAACTGTTTACGTTAAATTTCCCACTAAGAAGAAACTTTTGAGTATACCTTCTTAATTTTCATTGATCAATAGACAGGGTGAAATCTTTATATAAATTAATTTATAATTCCGAATGATAATAATGAATTCGAAAATGAAAAAATTGTAGCAATGTGGAATTATTTCGGCCCAGTGATTTTTTTCAGGTCAAGGTCGAATCCAGGAAAAAGAGCAATTTTCTCAATATTTTTCCAAATTTCAAATCGTTCAACATCGAATATCTTCGAAGCGGTAAATTTTAGAAGCTAAATTTGGAGAAAATATATTTTCCTTGAATGTTCAAGCATACAAAAAGTGCTCGGATAAGTTTCGTAACTGCCTATTTTATAGGAAGTTTACGATGTTTACGAGTTTGTAATGCATTAACTCGATAACCTTGAAGGATGGAGCAAGTGTGTTTGATCTGACTAATGTATCCCATTTGTTTAAAACCTTCTGCAAAATTTGATTTTTTTAATGAAATTTGAATATACCGTATCTTTAGGACAGAACCGAATTTCAAAAAAGTGTGTCCTTCGGTCTCAAGAATCCATGGCTAAAATTATTGTGGTAGTCAAAGACACAACCTGTTTGTTAGTAATTAATATACAGGGTGATTCCGGAGGAGACCGTCAGATTTAAGGTGAAGTATACAGTAGTCAATATAGTTTCGGAACAATGTTTGGTTTATGGTTCGAGGCCTTCATTGAGAGTCTACAGGGTGATTTGTCCGATTCGACCGATTTTTCTTTTATTCATAACTTTGGTATGGCTCGATCAATCTTGATGAAATTTTCAGTGTAGAACAATATGATTATCTTCTTTCAATAATTCCAACAGTTTTTCAAAAATACAGAATGGGAATTATGATAAGTTCAGATTAAGTATGCAGGTTGAAAAAACACCCTGTACATTCCGTTTTCAGAAATTTTCTACTTGCTTCAGATTCTACCATAAGTTTACATTACTGGAGCATTTTTATTTTTTTTTGCACACGTCCATTTTTCCTAGAAAAATTTTTCAAAGATGAACAATATCGTTTTTTCGCTCCAAGGCATTGAGAATATTCTGAACTAGATGGTAAAGCTGTATCGTCCAATAATACAAAGCTCTTCTTGAGTCCTAAAATAAATTTTCCAAATTCGATATTCATATTTGATCGCTCATATTCAGATGTATAAAATCATTTAATTCAAAAAAATTTCTTTATACGTACGTGAACCAAAAAATCTACATACTACTACTACAAATACAGAATAAACATTCGAAACATATGAAAGGCAAAATTAGGGATCAACATAATATTGAGTCATTATTCAGGCACACGGTTTTCTATGAAGCGAATATTCCTAAAAAATAGTAGTTTTGTTCAAAAATGTACTCACTTATGGCCTTATGGTATGTAAAATATTGAATCACGAATAGATAAATAAAGATAAATAGTTTTAATGAAATTGAAAATTCTCCATGAAAATTAAATCTCTATTTAAATCAAGTTCTTTAAGATCCATGGTTACCATCAAAGTGAACGACAGAATGAAAATATTTAATAAATAATCTGTCACAAGAAGTGTATTTCAACATGCCTCAATTATTTACTCATGCGGAATATGCGGATATGATTTTTGTTTATGGTTTTTGTAACGGAAATGGAAATGAAGCCAAAGTGGAATACCATAGACGATTTCCCAACCGACGTCAACCAAATAAATGTACTTTCGGACGAGTATTCCATTATTCTAAAGAACATGGGCAATATCCTAGTAAGGCAGAGCACATTGATAGGCTTACTCAAAATGAAGTTTCGATTCAAATTGTTGAACGGGTGTAGGAGGAACCGTCTATTAGTACTCGTCAAATTAGTACCGAATTAGGAATTTCGCAGAGCAAAGTGAGCAAGACTTTGAAGAAAGAATAATTCCACCCATACCACTATCAAAAGGTGCAAGAACTGTTGCCACAAGATCTGCCTCAACGATTACAATTTTGTCGCTTGGTTTAATAACTTAATTAATCCTTGACTAATGTCAAATAGTCAACGAACTATTTTTCGTATTCTATTCAGCGACGAGGCTATGTTCACTACGAATGGAATTTTTAATATCCACAACTCCCACGAATGGGCGAGAGACAACCCGCATTTGAAGAAGAGTCATAATACACAACACAGATTTTCTTCCAATATTTGACTTGGAACAATAGACGGAAATTTAGTTGGCCCTCACATTTTTGCGGAAAGATTAAATGGTGAAATTTACCTAGATATGTACTATATGTACTTTCAGCATGACGCAGCACCACCTCCTTTGCATTGAATGTGAGAAATCATCTGGATGTAAATTATCCGAACAGATGGATTGGTCGTGGAGGCCCTATTGCTTGGCCACAAAGATCACCTGATTTGAACCCTTTAGACTATTTTGTTTGGGGATATCTGAAAACAAGAGTTCATAAGGTTGAAATTAGAAGTAGGGAACACCTAGTTGAAAAGATTTTCGAGGAATGTAATATCTTGAAGCAAAATCAATCCCTCATTAGAAGGTCAATTGGAAATTTAATAAAAAGGTCTCGAATATGTATTCAAAAAAGGAGGAAATCATTTCGAACATTCTATGTAAATTTTGTGTTAATCCTTCATGATATATTTCGAATGTTTATTCTATATAAGTTATAGATTTTTGGTTTAAGTACCTACCTAGGTATAAAGATATTTTCTAGATTAAATGATTTTATACATCAGAATATGAGTGATTAAATATGAATTTCGAATTTGAAAGAACTACTTTAGGACTCAGGAAGAACATCATTGGACGACACCGGTTTACATTCTAGTTTAGAATATCCTCATTGCCTTGGAGCGAAATAACGATATTGTTCATCCTTAAAAATTTTTCTAGGAAAACTGGATGTGTGCCAAAAAAAAATAAAAACGCTCAAGTAATGTAAACTTATGATGGAATCTGAAGCATGTAGAAAATTTTTGAAAACGGAATGTACAGGGTGTTTTTTCAACCTGCAAACTTAATCTGAACTTAGCATAATTCCCACCCTGTATTTTTGAGGAAGTGCTGGAATTATTGAAAGAAGATAATCATATTGTACTACACTGAAAATTTCATCAAGATTGAACAAGCCATACCAAAGTTATGAATAAAAGAAAAATCGGTCGAATCGGACAAATCACCGTATAGACTCTCATTAAGGGCCCCCAACCATAAACCAAACATTGTTTCGAAACTGCCTTGACTAGTGTATACTTCACCTAAAATCTGACGGTCTCCTCCGGAATCACCCTGTATTAGTTATAATCAGTAAGTATTGCTATTTCATTCAGGAAAAGTATCACAAGCACATTCTCCGGGTTCAATGGACCTGAAGTGACCACGACTGAGGAGAGCTCAATCGGTTCCGGAGACAGCACTTATGGACAGCGTAATTTGATAACGATGGAAGATGAATTATCAGGTAAGATGTACTATCGGGTTTTCCAATGGGGACTCCACAACTTTGAATGTAATTTGTAAACGCACCCTTAGGCCAATCATCAAACTGTCAACGTCAATTTATTCAGTAAAGTGAACATTTTCATCATGGTGGAGTACACGAACGAACATCGTTTGCAAGTTATAAAAATTCACTACC